>VZRX01013953.1:0-10510 GCA_013398075.1 Notiomystis cincta
TGCCAAGTACAAGGGAAGAATGATTTCCTTGGTCCCTGGAGGTAGCCATGATTTTTTGAGTAATCTCCATACTAATTGAAACTAAAATGCCACCATGGATTTTCTATCACTGGTGATTTCCTTTCTTCCACACTGCCACCAGACTATAGCAGGGTGGGCAATGCTCATCCCGTCAAAAAGAAGCTTGGGATCCCACCCTCAGGTTTCTTCCCAGAGCAATAAAAGTTTATATCCCTTTCTAATATAAGTCAAACACTCTATAGTGTGAGTTACTGATTAAGGACTTCAGGAACCAGCTCACAGGAATTACAGTGAGAGGAGGAGACCTCTGGCTTTATGTGTCATACATCACTCCTGGAAAAGTCACTATTTCCTAATGGATATATGTCTTCCAGTGTGACATTTAGTTAGATATTAATTACTCATTTGAAAGCACTTCTATACTTAACACACTCCCTATTAAATTAAATGTACAAATGTAGGCAATTTGAGGTCAGCAGGTGACTGCCTATATTTGTACAGATGATCTGTGGTCTACATTCAAGGGTAACTCTCCACATGCTGAATCTTTTTCCAAAGCAGCACAACAGGGGAAGAAGGGCCCAAATAAAGCTCACCATCTTTTTGAGGAGCCAGTTTCTCTCTTGCATCAAAATTCATTCTGTTAAATTATAAATCAGGAGGAGTCCTGTGGATTCATTTTTGTCTCAAAGGAGTTTTGAGTTATGACTTGAAAAAGGAAGTCTTTACAGGGAACAAGACAGAAAACAGATGACCCCTGACAATTAAAATATTATAAGAAAACACTTCAGAGTGCAAATCTCAGGGGAGAAAAAAGATGAGCCATTTCCTTAAGAATTTTCTAAAATTCCCACTTTGATGTACCTGAAGGAGAGGCAAATAGGAAGATGTAAAAAGAATGAATGTTCTCACCCTTGCTAGTCCATGTGACCTTCTTGGAATGGATTTTTGACAAAATCCTTCCAACACAGCACTGGCACTTTCTGGCCACACTTGTGGTCTTTCCAGCATTCTTTGGGGAAGAATGATCTGCCTATTCTTTCTGCTCCAGATCTGCTGGCTTCACATCGCTTTAGCTGCCCTGCTCTCCTAAGGTCCGTGATGCAGCACTCTTCAGCTTGGCTCTGGGGTCTGTTGATGAGGCCCTTATGCCAGCTCTTTATGGTAAAACTGCACTCAGACTTAAGTGGATGAAATAGATGTGCTACCTAGCTCATTGTGGACCTGCATACGGTGCAGCCAGGGGCCAGCAGTAGCATTTTACAAACAAGAAATGGCTGATGAGGAGCAAATCAATGGCACTTCACTAATATCTCAGTCAGTATCCCATTACAACTGGGCTGCATGCCCAGGGTTTGGAGTGACGTGGTTGTGACACCAAATGTTTTCCCAAATGGTCTGGGACAGAGGCCTCGTGCAGCTTCCTGCAGCAACAGCAGGGAGGGTCCCCCCTGCAGACACATCGCCCTGTGTCCCGATGGAAGCTGGCACGGCAGCACCCTGCACCTGCCCTGCAGCACTCGGCAGTGCAGGGAGGGCGAGGGTCCTGCACATCAGCAGGACAAGGGGGTGCCACACAGGTACCTCTCTGAGCATCCCACAGGAGCAGGCAGGGAACAGCCGGCAGAATCGACATTTTTCCCTTACAGACATTCCTGGCACTATGAATCCCGGGGAACTTCTCAACAGCCCAGGATGGAAAAGGCCAGGGTTGCCTGCAGATGGCAGTAGCCCCAGGCTGCCTGCTCTTTGCCCAGTCATGACATTTTCAGCATGATCTGGCAGCACACTTGGTTTTACACCTCAGGTATTCCCCCCTTCCTCTTGTACATAATTCTGCTTTCTTCAGTGAACTTCAGAGTGAATTTTGTCAACATTGCCCTAAATTATGATTTTGCAGTAATACTCACTGTATTATAGACAACAACCAGCAGAGGATCATCAGTGATAATTCACCACCAACATATAAAATAGCTTTATTTCAACATAAAAAAGCTTTATATCTGCACCCACAGACATCCCTGAAAATATTTTTTACTGGAAAATAATGGGAAAAAGAGAGCAAGACTCTTAACAACAAGGAGTGGAACAATGCTAGACTTAGAGGTTTGCTACACTTTACTACTCCTTCTGGCATGATAAATACTTGTAAAATAACGACACGATTCTTCAGGACTGAAGTCACTGTTTTGTGACTGCAGCAAGTCAGCACTAATGTCAGCATTAAACAGTTAAAATCACTGTAAAAACATTTTGATGTTGCAATTGTCATATTGTCCCTTTCTTTCTAAAAACTGATGATACCTAAATTTTGACATCTGCTATGCTTGTCTGCTTAGATATGCAATTGGTATTTGTTTTGCAAATTTGTTTTGCTGATTTTTAGTATCTTCTGATTTTCCAAATTATGCTTTTCTTGACTGAGGTCTATCAAGTTAGCCTCACCAATACTACTAATAAAATACAGCATGTAAGTACATGAGGAATGGGGGGGCTTACTAAGAATTAAGGAAGAATAGCAGACCCTTTGAGGGTAAAAAGATACAGGTCTTCTTCATTTACCTAAACAGAAGCTGAGATGAAATTAATGAATAATTTATCAGCTTGCATTAAATACCTGTTTAAATCACAGAGGCCACCCTGGAGTCAGAGCTCAGGACCAGAATTCAGGATTTTGCTATGTGGCTTACTATTGATGATTACTGTCCACAGAGGTCATGGATGACATAGTATTACTGTTTGAAAGAAAAAACTGCAGCCCATAAGTGGCTGAACTGTCATTCAGGAGAATTTAGTTCTCCCTCATTAAAAGGAACCCTAACAGGGAAATGCAACATGTCCTTAACCACATCATCTGCCTCTTGTACCATCTCTAATTTCTGTGAAAGGTCAGATTGAAACAACAGCATAGAAATCTCTTGTTTAGATGGCATGATGATGCTGCACAAAACAAGACAGAGATGTAAAAAAAAAGTGGTGAAGAATTGGGGCAGGGTCTAATAACAAGAACTGATTGCCCACAGTTAGGCTGCAAAGAAAATCACTGAAGATGAGTCTTCATTTTTGTAAATACCTTCCCTTCCAAGATCTGGACATACAGTTAGAGGCCCATCTACCTGACAGAGTTACAGAAGAACAGATTATATACTAGATGCTTGCAAAGGGAAGATCATCCATGTGCAAAGTATCGAAGTATATCATGTACAGATATTGAATATGGTAAAAAATATTCAGGAGGAGCATATGAAAAGTAAAATGTTCTGGTTTTAGATGGTGAATGGGTTTGAAACAAATAGTAAATGTACAATAAAAGAAAGAATTTTGAAGCCCTTGTGAGCATAACAGTACAAAAGCATATTAACCTGAAGCATTTGGAAGATTATCTGTAATTCCCACACAACTCAGAAGATTTTTTCTTTGTGTCTGATCAGAAGCTGAAGTCTGGAACCCAAACTTCACTTTTTTCACCAACACATACATTCACCACGTTAGAATAGATGGTTCAGCAGTCAGCTCCAAATTAATAAACAACTGTTGAGAGCAGGCTTTGACACAATCACATGCATACAGTCTTCACTGAAATTTTGGGCAAAAGTTTCACAAAAGAGAAAGGTGTCTGTAGATGTATAGTTCTCATCAGTGCCTAAAGAATGAGATTCATGATTGCTTGAATCTTCCAAATTTACTGTCATAGAAAACTGCTATAAAAAGTCCAGTGCAGTCTGACAATGTAAACATCATGGAAAGATGCTGCTCTGTGAATCCATGTGGCTTAGAGAATTGAAAGCAAATTTTGGGTAACTGTCAAAAGACAGTAACTTTACTTTTGAAGGACAGAAGTTCTTAAATTATAAAACCCCATTCTGATGAGAAAAAACATCAAATTAAGTAAGTTATACATTAGGAAGAATTCATATTTCCAGTTGAACTGTTCCCTGTGCTCACATTTATCCCACATGGGAATAAAGTCCTAGATCTTGTCATTGAGCATTGTGGTTCTGTCCTGGCAGCCAGCTTATCCAGTTCTTCCATTATGGCTGCCTTTAGCAGAAACTACCAAATTTTTTTATATGAAACTGGTGAGTCAGCTGCATTGTGCCTATACAGGTGAAGCCAAGCTTCCTGCCCTTTGTGTTAATGTGGTCATACAGTTTTGCATTCTTTCTTATTCCTATGTGCCTCTGTAAAACTTTCCATATTGCTGGCATACACTACTGATGGGAATTTTAATTGTTCCATTTCCATTTTCCTAATTTGTACATTGCTTTCCGTACAGTCATTCCTACACAGAAAAAAATCAAATTATTCTGGAAATTTAGATTCAGAAAGCCTTGCACAGTCACTGCTGTCTTAGTGCAGTATACATGCATCTCTGATCAAATCCCTAGGCTAACTCAGGGGTGTAGAATAATATTTCTCACTGATACTGTGCTTCATACAAAGTGTTGATACACACTGCAATTAACAAAACACATGGATATTTTCAAAAACATTCCTGGAAACACTAGAAAATGTGAAGGGGCTTTACTCTAGGATTTTTCTGCTTTGAAGTAGCAGGCTGTAAGCACTTAAATAATTTGTGAGCCCAGTTAGGACCTCCTCCAGCCCTTTTGACAGACAACTAGGATCTCAGAAGCTATATCTGGTTCATGCACTTTGAAAACAAGCTTCTCACAAGTTTTCCATCAGAAAAGTCTCTGGAGGAATCAGGTATGTGCAGGCAAAAAAGCTGCAAGCTGAGGGTGGATACTCTCAGATGCATAAAGAGATGTAAGAAGGATGCTGGGGTCTGTAAGCAGGGAAGAGGAACTCCTGAAACTAGAAGGAGCAAATAAGCTTAGAGGGAGGCTGGGGAAAAAAACGTCCTGAAAAACATTGAAGGCATCGTTTTTCCTTACAAAAGAGGACAGACAAAGTAAAAGGATATGAACTTGGAGAGGACCATGGAAAGCCCTCAGAGGTAAATGGGAATCTAGGACTTAAGGAGGAAGGTCAAAATGTGTGAGAAGAGAAAGTGGCATCAACATACTAGGAAGAACCATCATTTGGGAAACCGGGATTTTGCTTTCAGCAACCAATTTGATGATATAACTAGGCAGCTTGCATTAACTGTAGAGAAATCTGGCAAAATATACACTCTGTCTCTGGCCTGTTAAAGCACCCTAATAGTACTGCACTTACTTGCTGGTGCATGCATTCATGGCAGCTCACTAGCCAGAAAATCAAACAGAACCTACTGGAAGTATGTCTGTGTGAAGCCTTTTAATGCTAAGTAGTGTGCATGAAAACTCTTCCAACAAAAATACACATGGACATTTTAGATCTGACATTCTTCATTCCTGCTTTTTGGCTACACCAAGTTGGTCACCAGACAGGCCTGAAAGCCTCATCATGGGCTTTTCTGGGAATGCAAGTGCATGTCTTAAGCTAACAAAATGTCACAATGGCGTCTTGCATATATTGAAAGAACCATTTTGATAACGACATTGTGATTACTTTCTCATAAATATGCTTGGACTTATGGCTGTTACCATGTAATGAAACTTGAAGTTTTAATATGTAATATTCCTAATAAGCACCATACATAATACTTGGGCCCTATAAAATGGAACCAAAGGTGTGAAATGTAGGCTTTAGAAGGAAAAAATACTGAAATTAAGGTTGTCTGTAGCAGATCAGTCCAGACCCGCTGTCAATATGGAGTGTGGTATAATTTAATTTACACAACAAACATCAAATTTTCCACAGATGAAGACTTACTTAAAAACCACAGTTTAAAAGCATTTGGATCTTTTACTTTTCTTGGGTTTTTTGGAACTGCTACCACGTTTTGCTGTAAAAAGGTCATCAGAGAAACTGCAGGCATAACACATTTTTGGATGTGGATTAAGAATCAGCACATACTGATAAATGGCAACAGCATGCAACATTTAGACTGTGGCATCTTGGACTCAATCTGTAGTTTATTAGTGGTCAAGTGGGTCTGGACAAGAGCAAGGGACTTTAGGCTGGTTACCTCTTCTTACATGTCTGCCCACACTGAACGTGTTAACGTAACTCAGCCTTCAGCACACAGGGAAATATAAAGGTTTGACAGGAAGTTTCATCAACCCATGGTGCAATGGATCACACTGGTTGGATTTGCTGTTTTACTCCTAATCTAACAAAAAGACCTGTATTTTCCTCTCCTTACATTCTTTAACAAGATGGGTTTGCCAATGGTGAATTTATTCTGCAATATTTAAATGCACTGAAAATAGAACATTCATAAGTGTATCTAACTTTGACATTTTGGCTCTATTAAATATATATGATGACAAAGATTAATTTACAGCTAGAGGGTAAACCCCATCTTTATTTCTCTGGCTAACCTAGCTTATTTTCCATTAAATATACCACAAAACATCTGCAAGATTTGCTGAATTCCACATATTTTATCATTATTTACATAGTCTTTTCATTGAAAACAAGAGTTCTTTCTGCACCATCCAATATCAGCTCCAGTCCTTTTCCATTTTTGCTGTTTCTGTCACAGAAAATGTGCATTTACATTTAACTGAAGTTTATTGCCAGAAAAATTAATTCTAGGAAGAGAATGAAATATTTCTTTGAGCTGAAATGCAATATGTAACAATTCAAACTTCTTTAAGCAACAGTTCTACCTGCTCTGATTTTTCTTCCAAAATAAATGCTCTTGAAAAACTGTCAAGTGAAAGGACATCACTGAACAATGGTCAGGACTTGCAGAGCTTTTGCAGGCCAGCAGCCAGCCAGAGCTAGGAACCCACAGAAAGGCTTGACATGCAACACTTTGCCAGGCCGGGTTTCTTGGTGTCAGCTCTGATAAGATATTCGGTTTCAAGTATCGAGCACAGGATCTCCACCTTTATCCAAAAATAAGCAGTAGAAATATTTGTGACCAACACCAGCCTGCTGCCATCTTCTGGTGAAAAGTTCAGGACAGTAAACAACGGCAAATACAACTGTTCCCATTATCTTGGACTTTTATCCCACAGGAAGACAGTGTGGTATTACTTGTGTAGTAATTACTTAGTGAGAAACAAGAAGGTTATTGATCTCACAGGGATTAAGGATCCTTTTCATAAATTCCCTTTAAGTGACCCTTTACTATGCATGCTGTAACTTGGGCTGTAGGAAGGACAAGGTATCTTCAGCATCCCTTCTTAATCCGCTTGCATTACAACTTAGCACGTTTTTATTTTTCTATTCAGTAAATATATTCAAAATTTCTATTGTGAAATAACATATAAGAAAATATTAACTTAGCCCTCCTACTTGTGCAATAAGTTAAAGAATTACTGCAAGAGCATTAAACTGTAAGTCCTTGATAAAGTCAGGATTTTCTAACCACTAGCACTTCCTGCTAACTGAAAAACAATGGTTGCAAGAAATATTAACTGATGACTAATACAGGCTTCCAAATCTAAGCCTCCTAAGAAGCAGAGAGAGGACTTAGAGATAAATGGTGAGTAAAGCCTACTCTCTGATCAGCATTAGCACACAGATTGTTCCTCCTACTGCATAAAATCTGCCTAAAATGAAAGCCAGCACAGCTGGTCAACCCCCAAGAAATCCTTCTTGGCTCACACCAATGCTTTCATCATTATTCAAGATCAACGGCTTTGATTTGCAAGAGCTGGGTGTCCATGCTCCCTGAGCACCTAAACAACACTGAAGAGTGAGGCTGTGACCTCTGACTCTCAGTCTCAGCCCTGGTCTTTACTGGTAGGACAAGCTTTCAGCAATCCCATGTCCCTGAGATCAATGGAAAAGTCTGGGTCAAGGAAGAGGAACAGGTTAGGAAGCACTTAAACACATGGCATGCTCAGGTCCATGGAGCACCCACAAGCAATACAGGAGTTGGCCCATGTAATTTCGAGGTGATTCTCTCTATCATTAAAAGGTTGTGACAAACAGGAGAGGTTCCTTATATCTGGGAGAAAGTAAACATCACTCTTGTCTTCAAGAAAGGCAAGAAGGATTTCAACCTCAGACCTTGTGAAGATGGCCAAGTAAAAAATCCTGGAAAATCAATTCCAGACACTGGCTGTTAAGTCAGCTGGAGGAGATCATTTGGAGTGGTCAGTGTGAAGGGGAAATCGTGCTTACAAACTGAAAACCTTCTACAAGAAGACTGGATTGATAGTCTTCTGTAGGATGAAGGACAGAGCAGAAGATTTTGGTAAGGTTTTTGACACTGTCACTCACCCACCACAACCTCATCAACAAACTGATGGAAATGTGGGCCAGGTAAGTGAACTGTGAGGCAAATTAAATAATGTTCTGAGCTGCTGGACTCCAAGAGTTGTGATCAGTGGCACAAAGTCCAGTCAGAAGGCCACCACCAGCTGTGATCCCAATGACTGGGAAATGGGGTAAAAACTATTATATACCTTTATAAAGGACATATATAATGGGAGAGATGGCACCTTCAGGCAGTTTGCAAATGATACAAAACCAGGAGAAGCAGTTGATGCACCATTGTGTGTGTTGCCATTGAGGGGGATCTCAACAGGATGAATAAATGGGTCAATAGGATTCTTCACTAGATTTTAGTCTGAAAGCCTCTTGGAACAATGACTGTTTCTACTTGTGTCATTACTGAACTCTTTAAAAAAAAAAAAAAGAAGAAAGAAAGAAAGAAAGTAAATAAACTCTTTAAACAATTAATAATGTCCAAACATTGGTGAAATGATTGTGTCCCTGGCTCCTGGAGTACTTTATGATAAGCACGAGAAACTTTCCTGCAGCCTTCTCTGACTGGTATTTCTACATATAAACAAGTAAAATGTATACAACTGTGAGAGACAGACTGCCAGAAATACATAAATGAGTGACTATGGCTTAGATTCACACCTTGGGATGACTGTCTACCCATAAATGAATCAGAAACCAGTGTTTGTGCCACAGAAGAACACCATCCAATGTAACATCTTATTTAAAAGTGATAAAATGCCCAAAACAGAGACAAAAAGGTACTCAAACTCTCTGCAGTTGTGCTTTTTGCCAGTTACACACAGAATTCCCCAGCTGTAAGCCCATGCACAATCCATCAGAGACAGCTCAACAGCTCCACACAGACTGGAGTGTAGCTATGTATCCTCAGGGGGGATGGTCTGAAAGCATTCTCCTATGGAAGAGCTATCTCCAAATGGCGCCCCCCTGGAGTAGCCCAGCAGAAATTCAGCACTGCAGGGGATAAGATAGAGATCTCCTACAGTGTTCTGCCATCACCATCAATAGAGTAAGTTCCACCTAAGTTTTTCCAAATGATGCAACACAGGAGACTGAACCAGAACAATCAAGCCATGAATGTAATTCAGGCTTGCTAAAAGACTCTCTGCCTGAACTTAATCTAAGTACTCATATTTGAAGTCCCTACTCATTCCATCTTCCCCCAATCAGTATTGGCTGGGGTAGAGTTGATTTTGTTCACAGCTGGTATTGGGGCTCAAACCATGAATTTTGTAGTTTTTACCCTTCTGATTCTCTCCCATTCCTTGCAGAAATTCACTGACAGGACTGTTCTTGCATTTTTCAATGCTCAGTGAATTGGTGACATTCAAATGTTCTTTCAGCTTTACTTTGCAATAAAAATAGACTGATGTGTGCTCAGTACAGACAGAGCATACAAAGCACAGACTGCAAAGTTATGTGTTATACATATCCTGCACATAACTTTAGAGCAATTTATGTTTTGTCACAGCTACAAATTGATTACTGGGTATGCTACTACCAGACACTAGTACTTGATACTATCCCAGAATGGGTCAGGCTGGAAGTGACCACAGTAGGTCATCTGGTCCAACCTTCCTGCTGAGGCAGGGTTATCCTAGAGCACAATGCACAGGATCATGCCTAGGTGGGTCTTGAGTATTCCCAGTTAGGGAGATTCCACAGCCTCTGGGGAATCTTTTCCAGCTCTCCGTCATTGCACAGTAAAGAAGTTCCTCCTCATGTTCAGGTGGAGTTTCCTGTGCACCTGTTTGTGCCCATTGCCTCTTGGGCTATTGCTCGGCCCCATCGAGCATGGTATTTCATTATAGGTACCTTAAGATATTTAACTATACATTAGGATACTGTATTCATCTTCAGCAAATACCTAGGTTTAAAGAAGTCACAGAAATACAGAGAGAGTTGTATTTCTGGCTGCTCATAATACCGTACTGTTCTCAACTTCCCCTTACTAATCAGTAAATTACTGCTCTAAATGAGAATTTTACCTAGGTTTTCAAAGTAATTATGGTAGACTTCCAATATAAGTCTGTATTTGCTTGGCATGGCCTGGTTTTTGGTAGCAGGGGGGCCACAGAGGTGGCTCCTGTTGGAAGATGCTGGAAGCTTCCACCATCTTCAGCAGGGACAGCCTCTGATGGCTGTGAAGATGGACATGCTGCTGCGCAAAACTGGGCCAGAGAGAGGTTGGTAATGCTTTTGTGATGGCATATTTATGCAGAAAATCAAAACA
>VZRX01013954.1:0-18362 GCA_013398075.1 Notiomystis cincta
CCCAAACCATTCTGTCATACTACCTTACATTTAAAAGTAGATCACCAGGTTCCAGGAAACTACAAAAAAAAAACTCCACAGCGGGAATCAAATTTCCTATGAAAACAGGAAAAGCCAAATACTGCACTATCACCCTTCAAATCCAGATCAGTCTGGCTCTTTTGAACTATAAAAGCCTTTTTCCCACTACTTAGCAAATGATCTCCCATATCAGACTTCACAGAGGAAAGAGCCTCCAGCCAGAGCCACCGGGAGAATCACTGCCAACTGGTGACTTACAAGTGATGTCAGAAGCACAATTAGTTTGTGGGAAAGAAAGGGAAGAAAAATGTTAAATATGCTTTTTTCACTAAACCTGAAGGTACTTGAATTATTGACAACAGTGAACAACAGGAGTACTGTTCCTGCAGCATGCTTTGTACCAATGCATCCAGTCACTGCTAATGGCCAGTGCAGTTTCTCAGTTCCTTCCTTGTACAAAATAGTAATGACCAGAAACTGAAACTCTCTTGCTTCCTCTTGAGGGAGGAGGTTCCTCCTCACTCCCATCCCCCAGCTCCTCTGGACAGCCAGTTGCTCAAGAGGAAGGCAATCCATGGACTGCTGGCCCCACAAGCTCAGCCTGCTGGAATGCTGCTGCTCCTGCATCCCGAGGTCCCCAGGGCCTTCCTCCTCCTGTGGGAGCAGAGGCAAAGCTGAAGGGGTTCCTGAGGATTTCTAGGGTGAGAAAAAGCCAGGAGATACCACAAAAACCCAAGGGGTGCTTGTACCTCTGAAGGTCTCTAGCCTTAGCTGAATGACAGCTGGGCCCAGGCCACCAGACAGCCTTGCTTGAGTACTTGTGCAGTTCCATGTGCTCCTGTGCTGGCATCTCAAATGCCTACCCTTGTTTCAGGACTGGCCATGGCCCTCCTCCTTTCAAAGGCTGCCATGTCCCACTGGCTGCTGGCTCTGCCCCTGTGGCTTCCAGCCCAGGGTCTCCAGCCCTTGGGAAAGAGGTGGCAGCTGCCACTGCACCCAGCAATGCTGCCAAGCACCTCTCTGGGCTGGACCCACCAACTTCTCCTGTGGAAGTCAGGTTTGGCACCTGATCAAGGAGCTGCTTCTCATGCAAGAGGCTGGATTACCCCAAAACCCAGGTCAGAAACCCCCCTTAAAATCTTGGGCACAGGGGATGGGCTGGGCTTGGCCATCTGCTATGCCAAGGCAGAGGCTGATGCTACAGAATTAAATGAAGAGAGGACCAGGGACAGAGAAAGCCAAGACAAAAAGGCTGGCACTGGAAAGAAGATAAATGAGAACAATGGCCCTTCACACACAGATGGAATCACTGAATCACAAAATGCTCTGGGTTGAAAGGGACCTAAAGCTCATCACGTTTCAGCTCCTGCCATGGACGGGTTGCTCCAAGCCCCATCCAACCTGGTCTTGGATTCTTCCAGGGATCCAGGAGCAAGCACAGCTTCCCTGGGCAACCTGTGTCAGGGCCTCCCCACCCTCACAGAGAAGAATTCCTTCCCAATTTATCTAACCTAAATTTCCTCTCTCAGTTTGAACCCATTCCTCCTTGTCCTGTCAGGGTCCAGTACACGCTGACAGCTCATGTTGAGCTTTTTCACCCCCAAGTCACCCCAAAGCCCAGAGCCTCAGGCTGTTCTGCTCTGTGCAGTCACAGGCAGAGCGTGGGGCCAGCAGCTGCCTGCCCTCCCCATCGCTCACTGCAGGGAGGCACAGGATAGTACTGGTGCTGCTGGTGGGCTGGGGAGGTGATGCCACCTGACACACCTGAGCTGGGAGAGGTAGAGAAAATAACTCACTTCTCTTGATCATTTTCATAGCTTGTAACCGCCTCTGGAACTCTCAGTCTGGGAGCCAAACCCTCAGATAATAAAACCGTGTCAGAGTTGAGAACACTCGTAAAACCCTCCATTTGCTCTCCCGTAGCCTCCTGCTTGCATGACTCACACCATACTTCCTTATGCAACCACCCTGCTGCCTCCAGGGATCTTTGTACCTCCTGGTGAGAAACAGAATGGCAGGGACTGAAGCAGTGTCTGGAAACCTCTGTCCCCCTTCCCTACACATGGTGGAAGAGGCTGCTGGAGGAACCTGGCCAGAACCAAGCTCTGCCTGCATCCTCCAGGATGCTCAGCCTCGGCCCTGGCCAGACTGTCACACACACCAGGAAAGGACTGTTCCTTTCCAAACTGTAGCTCTGCAACACTCAGGTCCCCTCTCAGCTGCAATCCAAGCCAGGATGCGACAGGAACTGGGAATCCCAGCAATCCCCACAAACAACTGGCCTGTCAAAACCCAGGAGAATCACTTCCTTTCCCTCTGCCTCCTCAGGTCTCACGGATGTGCCACAAAAGCACAGCCCTGTGGATTTAGAGGAACCTCTGAAAAAAGCTGAAAGTCCTGCCTCCAGCACAGTGGGATTAATAGTGGTGAGCTGGGCATAGGAAACACGGAATGGCGAGGAATGGTGAGCCAGGTGTGGAACAATGAGGAACATCACTCGCTCCCTGCCAGCACCTGCCAGCAGAACATGGAGCAGAGATCCTGTGGGAAGGAGGGAGGGAGGGAGGGAGGATGCCCATTGGGGCACATACACACATGGAGCTTTGGAAAGGGAGCAAGAGCTGGCTAAGGCTTCCTGGCTGTAGGGGTGTCACGGGTGCCCCAGGCAAGGTGGGTGGCCCCTGGCAGCTCCTCTCTCCCTGCTAGGAGACTCGATTTTAATTGCTCATAAAACTTCAGCCATTGTTTGCAGTTGGAGCAGAGCTCTCTGCGCTCAGCATCTGCCCCAGGCAGAGATTTTTGCTTTAATTTCAGCTAAAATCGTGGAGTTGGTCCTGGTGCACTTAAAGGGGAAGAACAAGTCCCATATTAAACCGGGCATGTTAGAAGGAAAAAACACAGGAAACCTATTAGCCTTATTGTGATACCAAATGAAACAGAAACAGCCATCTCAAGCCTCCCGACTAATTAGAGGCTAAAAATATAATTGTCAGACCCCACAGTTACATGCAAAGCAGATTATATGGGCCGGTCTTTGTTATTTTAAACAAAATTACAGCTCAGAGGGCTGCTCCTAATGAAGGCCACGACCAGCTGCTCTTCAACAACACAACTCTTTTACTACTGAATAACTATTAAAAAGATTGGGCTACCAGAGCCCAGGAATGTCACAGCAATACCAGATGATGGTGACAAGTTGCCAAAGTATTCAGATTGCTCTGCAGCGTGAAAAGATCATAATTTATGGTCTAACCAGGGGGAAGGGCTGAATTCCAAGACGCAGAATTACCCGTGGATGAAGAGCTGCTGGAAGTGCAGCTTAGGGGATCTCACAGGCACCTCCGCATGAGCTGCTCAACAGGGAGTGGCAAAAAGTCTTCTGCAAAAATATATAATAGCAGTGATGGCAGAGGGGACAGACTGGTGGCACTTCTGTCCCCAGCACTGCTGGGACCATGGCTACAACTGCCAGAGCTCAGCCAGCACACTTGGAGCAGAAAGATCAATACCATGTACTGATCCAAAGCAAAACCAGCTCACCTATGCAGCTTAAAAACCCAAAGATAATAGAATAAAAGAATTCTTCAATATGCTGCAGTATTTATGCAAAGTATCAGTCCTGTTGACAAGGACAGATCTCAGTCCAATTACTGGTAGATGAAGTTTCAGAGTGAAGTAAATTCCATCAAGCTTATGGGAAAAGTTGTCATTTTTGTTGCTTGGGGTATTTAAAACTCCATTAAATAATTGGTTTTAGTCCAGGTCTGAATATGTGACTCTCCACAGCCTCTGGGTAAGCAGAGCTGCCCATCATGCCCTCAGCACACCCCATCCTCCAGTTGCTCTTCCCAGGATCAGTGGCTTGGGATCCTAGACTGAGTCTCATGTGCAAAGTTATCCTACCTGCAAGATGCGGAGAGGGCAAGAGAAATTATCCCAGGGGAGGGAGCCACCTGTCATTGCACTGTGTGGCCCATCCTGAGCCCCAGGGGACAGTCTCAGGTCAACATAGAGCAGGACATGGCCATCGCCTCACTTGGCCCATGGCACAGAACTGCATCCCACCCCCGCTCACCCATGGCCACCAGGAGGAGGTCATGGCTTGCAAACCCTGCCTGGTCGT
Source organism: Notiomystis cincta (assembly GCA_013398075.1). Classification (NCBI taxonomy): domain Eukaryota; kingdom Metazoa; phylum Chordata; class Aves; order Passeriformes; family Notiomystidae; genus Notiomystis; species Notiomystis cincta. Next base: position 4,145 of record VZRX01013954.1, read on the forward strand.
CCAACTCAGGAGTCAGGTCATGATTAAAACATCCTGAAAGCATTTTTCTTCATATTTAAAAGTAATCATGACCTTTTTGAAGGCTGATGAGGCTCCAGTTGCAATCCAAGTGGGAACACCTCAGTTTCAAACGTAGCTCAGGCCAGGACACTAAATCAGCTTTCTGCAGGACTGCAGGATTCAGAGAAAGCTGCCATGGCCAGGAATGCTCCTGAATGCACAGCACCATCCTATGGGAGAAAAGCCCTTAAAAACACACACAGATGTGGCCAGTGCTGGGCTGGTCCTCATGCCTATTCCCAGGGCAAGCACATACAGCTGTACAGGGAGGATGCTGGAGGCCAGGATCAGCCATAGAGTCACAGATTATCCAGTCCTGTAACTGACAGCCAGGCACATGGGGAGAGAGGGACAGAATATGCCTGTGCCAGCTGCAAAAGAGGGCAGGGGATGTGTGTGAGGATAAGGTTACACAGAGCAAAAGGACAGAAACCAGAGCCCTGCTGGGACAGCAAATCCCCAAGGAAGTACGGGAGGAGCAGCAGAGCAAAGGAGAGAACGGGTAGAGCAAGTTCAGGATTTCAGGAGCACAACTGCCACAGAGTCAAATCTCCCAAATGGTGAAGGGAGGGGGGAGAATAACATGGAGATTTTGCCAAACTCGGTGGGTTTGCAGCAGCAGTTCCAGGCTGAAGAGATGAGGGGCTTCACTTTGACTGGGCTGTGTCCAAGGGACTTATCATGGAAGTAGGGAAAAAAAACTAGGCACAGAGATGCGTAGGAGCAGAGGTGAGCTTTGCTTTTAACAGGGGAGAAACTAAACAGCATGGAGAAGTGTTCAGAGGCAGGTGAGAAACTCAGCAAGGGATGAAGAGGAATAGTGCAGCAGGAAGGAACAGACAGCACAGGGGCAGAGATGAGAGGACAAGCAAGAGGAGAACTTGTGTCTGGTGCAGGGAAAGGAGCAGAGTGCCAGGAGGAATGCAGAGAGGCAGGAGGGGATGCTGACACTGTATTTTGTCCTTTCTCCTCTAAAGAAACAAGGTCCTCTACAGTAAAAAAGAAGGGGAAAGAAGGCTGGAGAAATCGAAGGAGTGCTTGGAGCAGCCACAGGCTTAATGCCCAATAAAAGCAAAGTTCTGGTTTAGCAAAGCCCAGAGTAGCTCTGCCATGAGCCCTGAGCCTGCATGGCTGCGTGCAGGCCCAGACCCCAGAGCTGCCATGGATGCACCACGGCCAAAAGGGAGAATGAACAGGAGAAATTTTGGAAAAGGAAATATGTGAGGCAGACTGGAGATCACAGAGCTTGGGAAGAGCAATGCAGGCCCTGGGGCAGAGATGCTGGTGGGAACAAGGGTCACTGAGCTGAGCAGGGGTCACTGGAGCAGGAGCAACAGTGGGGTACAGGCAGTTTGGGGGTTTGTGCTGCTGAACAGTGTGGAAGTGAGGACTCCTGAGGGTGGAAGGAACAGTGGAAGCCATGGAAGGAAGGTTGCAGGAATGTAGAAGCAGGTGTGGGGAGAGCTGGAGGGGGAAACAGACAAAGAAGACTAGAGCTTGGGGGAGGAAAACACCACCAGAATTTAAAAAATGCTGAACTCGATAGGCTGGGACAGGGATACACCTGGAGCCAAAACCTGCCAGCCACCTCTGTGTCAGGCTCAGGGGACAGCTTAGCCTGGGGACATTGTCAAAGCAGTCTAATGACAGCTTGTTTTGCAGAAGAGTGAAGAAACCAGGGAGGAGGAGATTCTTATGGTGCATCCAAGCTGCAGGACCATATCCCCAGCAGCATTTTGTCTGAGCCATCCTTTCCTCTGCCACATCTTGCTCAGCCAGGAGTCAGGAGAGATGGATACACAGAGGAGCCAGATAACAGTTTATATCGTGTGCAAGATGGAACAAAATGATCTTTAAGGTCCTTTTCAACCCTGGCATTCTGTGATTCTATGAAATGGGGGTGCACAGGCAGATTCTGACAGACCCCATCTGGACGGTCCAGCAGTGTCACCCAGATGCCATTAAGGTGTACGGGATAATGAGGGAAGAGAACAGAGCCTAGCACCTTGCCAGACCCCTAATGAACACTGCTATCCATCTCTGCAATGATTTCAAGCATAATTAATTTCAGCAGCCTGCCTGCCTACCAGCTGACTCTGCTCTTCACAGTGACATCGGAGTTTCAAGGGGAACGCAGTGACAGTGAAGGAAGCAGAGCTAGGACCAGAAGCAGGAGCTCATCTCTCTCCTCCCAAGGCTGTGGCTTTGCCGGCACTGCAGCCCCGGGGCTGGGGCAGCCGGTGGCACCAGGTGGCAGCAGCACACCGGGGACGGTCTCCTGCCAGGTCAGCGTCTGCCTCCTCCTTGTGTTCCGAAGGAGCTGGCAGGAGCAGGGTCTGTCGGAGGCGCTGCCAGCACCGCACCGGTTCATTCCCCATCCCAGCCAGCCCCAGGCACCTGCAGAGAGGGACAGACGCCTCATTCATTTCCATGAGGGCACGTAGAGGAACCACAGACCGAGAGAGTCCTGCTGCCCCCGTGCCATTGCCCACCCTACAGGCCTTTCAACCCAAGCTGGCAGAGAAGGAATTCCAAGCCAAGGCTCCAAGCTGAACTCCGTAACTATCAGGCTGACAGAGACAGGAAGCACAGCTTTGGCAAACATTTCCAAAGTTCCCTGTAACCCCAGCCTGCTGTTCTCCAGCTTTGTTTGCTTTTCTTTAAAAAAGCAGTTGGGACATTTCAAATCACAATTAAGCCTTTATTCAAGTACAAACAATTGCCTGGTCCCTACCCAAAGCAGTGCAGAGGGACCCATCCTAGCTGCAATCCAGGCTCCTGCCTGCTCCGGAGGGAGGGATGTGTGGGCGCTGGGCTCCCTCTCCACACTGGCCTAGCACCTCCCTCCACACCACGTACTGACTTCAACTCAGTCTCAGGAAGGAAGCAGCAACAGCTTCAAGGAAACAGTGCCTGCACTATGGAAGTCACGTCCCAAATCTCCAGGCCAGAGAAGCGCTGTCTAAACTGCTCTCTGCGCAAACACTCGGTTCTCATTATGCACCAGAATTCACCTCTAACTCCCATCAGCTTGGGGAGTCTCTGAAGCCATAGCTTTTTCCTGAAAGGCAACCTTTGTGACTGCAGAAAAAACCTGAGATATGTGACCCAAATGCACCAGAAGGCTCTGAAATCCAAAGTTAAAATACTGAAGTGTGCCACTTCCCCTCCCCACCCCACTACAGGTTTTCCCTGCCAAGCTCAGGGCTTTCCCAAGCACCCATGTCCAGTATCCTTCCCCTCCCCACCCCACTACAGGTTTTCCCTGCCAAGCTCAGGGCTTTCCCAAGCACCCATGTCCAGTATCCTTCCCCTCCCCACCCCACTACAGGTTTTCCCTGCCAAGCTCAGGGCTTTCCCAAGCACCCATGTCCAATATCCTGGCATTCAACATGTGGGTATTTTAAAATAATTTCAACCAAACAGCAGCAACACAACTTCAGCCCTGTTGTTATTACAAATGTAACTATTATGCTTTTTTACAGGTGCATAATCATACCCATGTGGTATTACTTTAGGAGTCCTATGGTTTCTGAGGCATGTTCCTGCAGCCAGAGGACAGGATGGATGGGGGGAACTATAGCCCTTGGTAAAGGGCAGCCAGGACACCTTTGGCATCTAAAGTGGTGCCTGCCTGCAAGGATCTGGAATCTACCCTGGGATAGTCAATAGAAACAGTCTGAAAGCAAAAAAATACTGCTGTTATTCCAGATGATCACATGCCCTGTAATTGTCCTGTAACATTACTGGGGTTCACAGCCCTGCGACAGCCACACTTCCAGCTCCGGCTCAGGCTCCTCAGCTCTGGAACCATGTACGTTGGCTGGAGGCAGACCCCAGGCCAGAGCTCAAGTGCCACCATTCACCACAGGTAAAATTTCTAGGAGAGCCTGTTTTCTCCAAGGGTAGTTTTCTTCCATGGCAATAAAATGAAGCATCTTTTAGTAATCCACATAAACACATACATGAAAAAGCTACAATCGAAACCATCAGCAGGTCTGAGAGAACAAGGAGGCATCAGGATTTATTCTCTTGACTCACCCAAACCAAACCCAGTTTCCCCAGCAGCCTCCTCACAAGTGATGAGGAGGATCCTGTGCCAGGCCCTGCAGCACTGACCCTTGAAACGTGGCTGGGTACACACGGCTCTGCTGAAAGCTCCTCCCTGCTCCTGGGGCAAAGCCAGCTCCTGTCCAAAACTTGCAATAATTGTGCCATCATCACATTAAGTTCTGAGCTCCCCCTTTCAGAGGAAGAACCTCTAGAACAGAGCAACAAACATCTGCTCAGGGTTTTTACCAAGCTACAGAAGACCACATGAGAAGATGAAAACCCTTGAGAGCTGTTATTAATAAGATAAGAGCGCACTTTCAATTGCATGTCCAACCTGAGCATGGTCAGAGCTGTTGGCTCCCATGGGAACCCTGGGTTTGCAGGCACTGTCTCCTGATGGTTTGTTATGTCGACAGCCTAGACATCCTCCTTCTCAAGGAACTCTCTCAGGACTTTGTGTTGCCACAGCTGTTCTTCACAACCAGGCAACAAACTTGGAAACCTGCCCTTCGTGAGGCCTTTCTAGAGGGGGTATCCCTCCCAAAACCAAGCAATGCCTCACCTAGAGGTTTAACAATTCCCCTTTCCCACCCCAAGCTCCCAGAGTTTAAGAAGGTTAAACCAAAACCTTTTAATTTCCAGGTATCTGGAGTCTTCAAAACTGGTTTGCACTTCAGCAATGGAAAATCCCATGAAGATACTGCCTTGCACACTGACCTGCTTTCATTAATAACCTCACCTCAAAGGATGTGGGCAGGTCAGTACAGCTGAGCTTAAGTGCTCCCGTCTCATGCTCTCTCTAAGCACGAGCTTAACTGCTTCTAAAAACAGTGCTGGCCATGCTGGCCACTCCAAAGACACTCTTAGAAAGGGAAATCCCCAGTCAATCGATACAAGGGAAGAGAAGGCAATTTGATATATATAGCAAGTCCCCAGCTTATCTAGCAGCAAGAGCTGCTCAAATTCACACACGCTGTCCCTTCCCTGCTGGCAGCTTCCAGCAGGACGAGGGATGAAGGAGGCCACATGCTGAGCTCAGGACTGAGAGGACCCAGAGGATTTATTCTCATCTGCTGCAATTCACACAAGGAATAGAGCCTGGGATTTCTTCCCCTTAATAACTGACTATAATAAAAATCATTAAGGATCAAATTCCTACCTCTACAAGGTTTAGGACAAGACTGCAATGCATCAGACTTACTCTAACACAAAGACGAATCTCAGGGATTTTTATCATCTTTGCCAAAACACCAGGCAGTTCCCTTCCTCCTGACAGTGCATCACTGGCACGCACAGATGGAACCCCACAGTCACTGAAACCAGTGGCAGCTCTATCAGCAGTTCCAGCTGAATCCAGGTTTTCCCCAGCACTGTGTTTTCACTCCAGCCCACGCTGCCACCCAGGTCAGCATCCTGGGCTCCAGCCCCACAGCTCTGGAGAACAGGCAGAATGGAAAGCTGGAGTTGCAGCACTCAGTGAGACATCCCACTTCGCAGCTTCTATTGCTCCAGTATCAACCCTTTGCTGCGGGATTGTGGGGAGTGGGAGGAAGGAGGAGCAGCAGCACAAGGGCAGTGGGATCCCACCTGCTGGGCTGCTGCTCCCCAGGGAATTCCAACAGAGGAACTGGCTACTCATTCTGGCTTTGCTTTTGAGTACTTCGTCATTAGTAAAACATGCTGAAAATGTGACTTCCTCTGCCACGAGTCCTATTGAATCTTTTCACAGAAGTCTAAGGAATTTCCTCTTGTATTTCAATAAAAGACAAGCTCACAGGAAGAACAGTTCCTCTCATACTTCTGGGAATTCCTCTAGTAAAAACATCTATTGAAGAAGGAACGATGCAGTGGAACAAAAAGAAAAGGGAGGTGGGGGATTCACTTGTCACTAAGTCTGTGGGTTTATTATAAAACAAAACCATGAATCCACTTTACAGCACAGAACCACTTTTACTTCCTTTTTTGCTTCATTTAGCAATGGCAACAAAAGCTCAACAGAGTTTTCTAATGAGCCAGATCTACACAGAACCTCTGCCTTCAAGAGTTTTACATTAAAAAATAATCTCAATTTGCTCTCCTTGCTGAACTAAACAGTTCCATCATCTTATCCAGCATCCAAAGGTGCTTACCTACCCACTTTCATTTGGAAATGAAGGCATGAGACAGCAGAGAGGGATCCATCTGCTCACTGGAATATTAGGAAGGGTGGCACTCCCTAGAGAGTCCCAATAGATTAATTTTTCAGTTCCAGAAAGGGGAAAGAGCAAAGAGCAGGGCAAGGAAGACATGACCTTGTGCCAGCCCAAGGAAGTGCAAAGGACAGCAGGGAGAGATATGAGTCTTTCGCTGGCGCATCCCAGCCCTGGCATCCACTCCCCGTGGATCTGCATCCAGCCTGTGCTGGCTGCCTGCCCATAACGTGGCATTCCCTCGGGCAGCTGCCTGCAATATGTCTCCAGGCTGCCCTAAAACGAGCACAGGACCTTGGATGCTGGGAGTCACCGGCTCCCCAAGGAACACCCAGTGGTGTGAGTCAGCCAGAGGCACCAGAAAGAATGTGACCAGTTCTTCAGGCCTGTTCATTCAGTTCTTCTGATCATGTATTGTCTCAAAGTCCTGCAGAGGTTTCCCTGCAGCCTCTGCTCCTCCCTACATCCATCAAATCTCCACCTAAGGCAGGTCCACTAATTACCCCTTCCTGCACCAAGAACTCATCCCTCACTTTCAGCAAGCAGCAAAGCTCCTCTCTAACACGGTTCCTTGTGCTCCCAACCAGCAGTGGGACACAAAGGATCTGCTCCTCCAGGGCGATAATCCCCAGTTATCAGCACATCACACAGAAACAGCCAGCATCCCTGTGCAATGTTTATGGCACAGATGGACTGTGCCCACATCACCCCTCCGAAGGACGCTGTGCCCCAAACCTCCCGCTGTTCTCACCAGGCACAGCGAACACCCACTCCAAGGATCCCAAGTGCCAGGAGGAGCAGAAGTGGAGCTGTCACAAAGCAAAGCTGCTGCATCAACAGCTTTGCTGAAGAAACCGTTTTGCCTGTGGCAGGAGCTGTTGACATGGCCCTGAGGGATGGTGCAATCCAGAAAAGCTGCAGAGAATGTCTGGGACTTGCTCTTGGGTTCCCTTGGGGATTTCTGCACCCACCTCCAGTGCCTGGGAGTCTCCCACCACGGCCCCTTCCCTCATCACAGAACTTCTGAAGAATAGATTCTCTATTCTTGCCCTTATGTGCCCTTTAGGATGTACCGCAGGTTCAATCAACAACCCCCAGAAAACAGGGACTTTACAGCAAAAACAAGCAGTTCTCCTTGGAAATCAAGGGACTTTCTCTTCCCTTAGTGGTAGTAGCTGCCTTATAGTAGGCAGCTATATCCAAACATGAAAGCTCAGGGCACAGCAATAACAAACATTCAGGGGCCAATGCAATTCCACCTGAGTTTTGCCTGAGTTAAGAGGCAGCAAGACCCTGAGCAGGATAGCAGTGTGGGAACTGGAGTGGGAACAGGAAGGATATGGTTATCCTGGGTGTGATAAACTCCCTCAATGTAGTAACAAAATTACTTTATAAAGGCACTGTACCCTGTGAGCTGTAGCATCAACCAAGGCTGGCAGTGTCAGAGCTGGCATCAGAATCAAAATTCCCAGTCAGCTGCTTACCAATCAGCTCTGCTAGGCTACAACTTCTTTGGGAAGAGGCACTGCTGACCTCAGCTCTTGTCCCTCTCCCTGGACACAGTGTTATTCCCTCCTTCTGCAGAAGGGACAGGGGCAACAGGCAGAGCCCCTGGCACCTCATGGAAACCAGGTCTAGAGGAGATGTTTGCTTGCTGCAAGCAAGATGACAATTCTCAGACTCATCTTGCTGTATCCACTTCCCCTGGCTGGGTTTGCATGGCCTTGAGATATCACCTGGTTGTCAGAGGAGGTGTGTAGACACAGGGAACTTTCTTTTCCTAGAGAAGTTACCTCTTGTGAAGGGGTGGATATGAAAAGCACAAGCCAGGTCTTCCTGACAGTGAAATATTAAGCACTGGCACTTTTCAGCAGCAGGAGATCTCCCCTCCACAGCAGACAGGTGATGAAGAACCCTGTGCAGGGGAGACAGATGTCTGCAGAGGACTTTGAAGAACCAGGCAGATTGTTTAGGAGCACAAAGGATCCAAAAACACAGAAAGAAAAGCTGATACCCCAAAAAGAGGAGACAGAATTATTCCCTCTGCAGGGCTCCCAGCCATCCTGCTGCCCACTGGGATTGGAGGGAAATGGCTGCACTGGAGCACACAGACAGACACTCATCACACCAGAAGTCAGCAGCAGCTCCCCAAGCAAGAGGGCCACAACTTTTAAAAAATAAAGCAGCACCAAACTATAGCATCAAAGGAAATAAATCCCACATACAGAGGACATAAAAGTCTCAGGCTGTGACAAGCTCTGGAGCAGCACTGGAGAGGGAATGTATGGCTGACAAGAGTCCAGACCATACCCAAGGGCACAGAAAAGTTGACAAGAGGATACAAGCCTTGATACTTCAGTACAGCCAGAGGAAAGTCTAACACCCCAGGTCACTGGGAATGTGCTGCAGACACAGCATCCTCAGTGGTACATAAAGCAGCTCTCGTGTTTCCAGAGGAGCTCACCTACTCCCACCTTGCTGTGTTTCTTCCCACTAACCACCCAAATACCTCATAGCTGTTCTTGCCCCACACAAACACAGACTGGCACATATATAGGCTGTTCCATCCCACATTCAACTTCAGCCTTCCCAGGCCTCACGCCTGAAGAGACTCATTTCCACTGCCCCAAGCCTGAACTTCTTTGGCCTGTGTCCAGATGCCATGGGCTTGCTCCAAAGTTTTCTGCAAGAACAGAACATTTTAGCCTTTGGGAAGTTCAGTCTGCCATTTGGGAAGGAAGGCAGAAGTGCCTCTGGCACTGGGGGCAGCTGCAGCCCTGACCTGACCTGGGGAAGGCAGGAAGAGGGTGCTGTCTGGTTGGAAAGCAGAAGTGAGTATAAGCCCAAACAATGCTGACTGGGGTGAGCAGCAACAACTCCAGGGCTCCTCACATCTTCCTAAAGCTCCTCCTGAGCAGCCCAGGTCACGAGATGCCCACAGGGTGATGAAGCTGCCAGGTGGTGCTGGTAGCCAAGCAGAGCTGCAGGAAGTACTGGTGTGACCCAGGCTCTGGGCTGGCAGCCAGCTACGCTCTCCCAGGGTACCTCGGTGAGACATTCTCCAAACTGGGTGTAGGTGCCTCACAAACGAGATACTGAACAGGACAACGGCTGCTGTCGTTCCCATTGAAACAGTGAAACAGATCCCACCTGGCTCTGTCACACTGGTGGCCCTGAGCACTACGTGCCAGTCATGCTCCTGCAATAAGGAGACTTCTGCCAAGTCGTTTGAAAGGTTTTTTAAAAAATTATTGTGAATCCGGGCAGCACAGTTGAAACAACAGAGGCAACTGAATAGATTCATGCTGGATTGCCACAAGGCACTCATCCACTCGGGGGAAGCTGTCTACTTCAACAAGTTTCTAGAATAAAACAAACCAACAAAATCCTCTGAAGCTTCCAAAAGGAACAATGCAAACTGCAGCCCTTGCTCACTTGGAGCGGTCCTCAGCTTCAGCAGGGACCATCAGGGAAAGGCTGGCAGAGCCTAAGCAATTGAACTGACTGCAGAGCAGAAATGCTTTGAAGGTCCTTACCATAAAGCTGTCGCTCACAGGCAGTGCCATGTCCAAGCATATTCTGAGAACAATTCCACAATTTCATTTTGCAGCGAAGAACTGGTCAGGTTGGAAAAGGAACAAGGACTCCGCTTCCCAGCCAGTGCTGTTCTGACAGCATGAAATGGTAGAAAGCTGAGCTCCAGAGAATACCCTGCTGCAATTCTGGGCTTAAGTTCAGCTACAAGACTTTGCCCCCGAGCAGATAAGTTGTGAGCTGTGTCTACTTCAGTCTCTGCTGCCTGCACTGGCTCCTCCAAAGCGGGGAGGAGCTGACAGTGGTCAGCAGCCTCAGCAAGAGTCACCAGATTTGGGTCTTGCTCCATCTCAGACAGAGGTACCCAATATGTCGCCTGTACTTGGCTCTCAGAACATTCCCACCTATCTTGTTTCTGGCAAAAGCCATTCTCAGGGCTTAGGAAAACCTCAGTCCTAACTGCCATCCTTCATGTGGATGCTGTGCCCATCTCTGCGGTGGGGTCAGACTCACACCCTTGCAAGAGACAGCGCGGTGATTCTGTCCCTCAGGAAAAGAAATGTTGGCAAAAGCAAAACTCTGTTGTGCATGGCAGGGCCAGCCGACCTTCCCGGGTGTGCAGGGCCTGAGATCAGCTGTATCACACACGCTGCTGAGCAAACACTCCACCTAGAAGTTAAGCAATAGGATCCATGAGGAAAGCCAAATCAGGAATGCTCTCCATCAGAAACTAAAGGGAATAAAGCGCCTACAAATGCTCACAACATAAAAGGAAACCTCTGAGGCCAGAAACTTGATACATGTTGAAACAGAATATACTGACACATAACTCTTCTCTCTTGGGATAGGCCCTGGGCAGGCCTTGATGAAATTTGAGGGCATCTCTCAAATGAGAAAGAGCAACACGACAAAGTAATAAGTAACAACAAAGGCCTTACTGCTGTTTAGAGTGGCAACTGTCAGTTTAGCTCTGTCCTACTGAAGTTACCTCTGTCTGAAAAGGCCGAGGCCGCTCCCAGACCCGCCACACACAGATAACTGCATGACGACATTGCAAAACATATCCCACGAAAACTATCCCCACAATTCCATTCCCACCCTGCTGGGAAGGGGGTCCTCCAGCTCTGAGGCAAACCCAGGTATGTCAGAGCGACCGGAGGCTGCACATCAAATCTCAGCATGAGGAAGGCCAAGCACAAATAAAGCTCTCTTGAGAGATCTGTAGGAAAGCTGTGTCAGAAGGAGTCCTGACTGACTCTAAACCTCAACATGTGTCAGACTCTCAGCAGCCCAGGACTGACCAAACTAGAGAGAAAGGAAGAAAAGTTGGAAGTAAATAGGTAAGGGGGACTGTCTGCAACTGAAAGAGGACTCCAGGAGCTCAGGCTTTGAGACAAGGGTGCCCCACTACCAGCACAGGCTTCCTGGCAGGAACACAGGCTCATTTCAAACACAGTTCAGCCACTGAACATGCTTCAGTTGCATTCCAGCTCACATTCCCAGAAAAAGAGCTGGTTTCCCAGTGCTGCGCCGACACATCCAGCAGCACAGTGCACTGCTGCTGCTGGAGCCTCCCAGCCAATCCTCTTCTCTAAGGCTCTGGCTGCAAAGCCAAAGCACCTCACATCAGGGCAGTTTCCTTCCATGCAGAAATTCTCCATCTCAAGGGAAAGCCTCCCCCTTTCCTTGGATTCAGTGCTGGGCTGCAAGATGTGGATGCAGTTGCACTCATTGCTTTGAACAGGACAGGCACCAAAGCATCCTGGAAAGTAGGCCTGAGCAGGCATTTGCTATTTATAAGCTAATCATCTGATCCCTCTGGAGGGAAATCCTATCCTTTGGGGCTGTTTGGAGTGAGTGGAACTGCCAGAGCCTCAGGGAGGAACAGAAGGGAAGCGATTACATCGGCCAGGAGCATGCTCCAAGTGATCAGACAAAATTCCTCCCTGCTCCATCACAGCCCCAGCATCCTTGTAAAGAACAGGCCAGGGATTAAGAGCAGGGATTAATCTGCTATGCTAATTTGCTAAGAGAAAACTAATTTTTTAAATAGCTCTCATCTCCATTCATCATTATCTAAAAAGGGCCCTGATCTAGTTCTGCAAAGAGCGACAAGTCTCACAGTAAAAGCCCACTTGAAATCCAAAACCACATGAGAAACTGGCTAGTTGGAGCTGCCTTAGAAGGGGAAAGAGAAAGGTATGAGCTTTCATAACTATTTGATAATTATTAATTCCTTGGGGGAGCATGCCTGTCCTAGGAAGTTGAGTGTGATGTGCAAGTATGCAACACTGATTTTTTCCTTCTATTTCACATCTCCCTCTGATAAAAATAACCTGGGTTAGATGATTTTCCTGCTGGATTTTCCTGTGAAACAATGCTCAGTCATTTCCAACACCACTGCACACACTCAGTGCAACTGCACACAACCCAAAACAATCTCAGTTCTCTCTAGCCTCCTTTTTCCTCACTTACCAAAGTATTACTGAGAACAACCCTCTCCCTCCACTGCCAGAAGCCTCTGAAACAAACTGAGGACAGTGAAGAGGAATGAAAATAGCTCTGTCGCAAAGAGCCCAGACTAAAACCACATCTCTTGGAGAATAAGGCCCAATTCCCAGAGCAATCCTCACAAAATGGCAGACTAAAGTCATCCAGGCCTGGCACCTGCCTCCAGGTGAGCAAAACTCAGCGAGACACAGGCACAAGGCCAAGGAAAGGCTGCTCACATCATCCCTGAGCTCCCAGCGCTGGCACAAGGGAGACTTTGAGAAGCCTCATGTAAACAAAAAACAAAAGCAGGCCAGTGCATATTTGGCAGATTGAGATCACAATAAAAGCTGGCACAGCAGCATTCTCTAAAGTCTCTGTGGCAAGATCTGCCCCTAAAGCTTCCCTTGATTTGGGTTTTGGGTTTGGTTTTTTTCCTTTTAGCTTGTCACAGACAAATCTGACAGGTAAGTTACACTGTTGTTGAGACAGATGGGCTGGAAGGACCCTGCCACAAAACCCACAAAACTCTGAGGAAATGTCCCAGTCAAGGCTCTCTCAGAAAAATTAAATAACTTGTTACAGCCAGATAAACAGATTCCTGAGAATGCAGCAAAGAAAAGGGAAATTCAGATGTTCCTAGAAATTTATAAGTGAAAGTTTTACTTTTATTTCCCAGTTTACTTAGATGTTCATCTTCCAACAAACTCCCTGAAAGACATCACAGCCACCTCACAGACCCCCAAGCAGAGCAGACACCAAAACCCCTGGGGCTGTGAGCCTAGCTGCTATATTATTTAAAAAAGAAAAATATGGAACCTCCACGCAAAAGTTGGCAGCCAATACAAAGCCATCACTGATTTAGGGAAGTTTGTTCTCATGCTTGCATTTTGGATTCCATGTACACATACCCTCACCAGCCAGACTGAATTCCCAGTGTCCAGCCTCTGTTCTCAACGAGCAGACACAGACTGGCCAGATCTTCTCCCAAGGTCTTGCTGGAGGAAGCAGATGGAATTCTCTCAGCACCACATGGCAGCTTTTTTCACCTTTAATCCCACCTCATACATCTCCAAACTCTGCCCAGCTTTGAATCACAAGCACCAAACCTCGGTGCTCCTCCTCCTTCTTCTCCTCCTCGGTGAGCTACCAAAGACTACCTCCAGCCCAGTTTCCTGTGTTCAATATATTCATGAACCCAGGCAACAATTCCTGCTTCCCAGGACAGATCCCACTTTTCCCTCCCGTGTTTCTCTGTTCCCATTATGGACTCTCCCTGCAATTTACTTTCTCTGGTAAAACATGTGTGGTCTCCCCAAGGTCCAGTGCCAAACTAACCAGGCCACAGTGTCGGATTCTCATTTCCCATTTTCTACTCAGCACTCTGAGTTGTTCGTGCAGTTCCTCAGCTTTTAGCTGTCAGCTTCCTTTAAGTCATTGCCAAAATTACTGTTAGGATCCTTACGAGACAGTTAACATAATGTGCCCGATAACGTTCTAGGAACCCCTAGTTTAACTTGAATTATTTTGAGTTCATCCCACTTCAGTTAATTCAGCAGGAAAACCCAAAGGCCTCGCATCAGCTGCTTTAGGGAAGTCAGTGTTTACAACACAGCTAGCAGATGGAGTTCTAAATAAATGTCGAACCTGCAACACCATCTCCACACCAAAATTCAGGCACCCGCAGTTCTAAACCAGTACAGAACCAGCTCCGACCCAACACGGAGGGGAAGCAGCGGCTCCAAACACAGCCGAGTGCGGCCTCCGGGGGGACACCGGGCAAACCCCACAGGGTGCGAACAAGAAGCAGCTCCGTGCCGCTACTGCGGGTACTCTGTTGCACGGGAATCTCACACCCACCAGGCACTTCCAGGAGGGGTTTGCACGGCCCC
>VZRX01013958.1:0-14052 GCA_013398075.1 Notiomystis cincta
CAGCTCCCGCAGCTCGATAAGCTCCATGGCCCGGCGGCCGCTGCTCGGCGGCGGGACGGGGGCCGGCACCGGGCCGGGGCCGGGGCGGGGACCGGGAGGGACCGCTCCGATCTGGCACCGCGGGGAAACTGAGGCAGGAGAGGTGGGGGAAACGGCGCAACGCCCCGGGCTCCTGATCGCCAACTCCAGTCCCGGCGAGCCCGGCGGGGCGGGCTGGAGGCGGGGATGAGGTTCTTGGAGCCGCCGCGGAGGAAGGGGGGGCCCCGCTCCAGCAGCTCCGCTCTCTCTGCCTCTTCTCGCAGGAGCAGGACAAACTGCGCTCCCTGCCTCAGTTTCCCAGTGCGGAAGGGCTGGAGGGACCCCTGGCAGCGGGTGAGAAGCAGACGGAGAGCTACGGAGAGCTACGGAGAGCGTTCCTGCTCCGGCTGCTGCAGCGCTGGACGTGCAGCCTGGGTTTGGGGTGAGGAGTTTATTGAGCTCCGGGCACGGGCTGCTCAGCCGGGGCTGCAGCTGGACTGAAATGGTTTCCTGCCTGCTGTCGTGGCTCCTGCAGCAGCAGCCCTGGTGCAAAGCCTAATTTTATGTGTCAGGGAGTCTCAGGCACCCCATCAGAAAAAGGACATGGCCAACCTTTCCCAGCTGTGCTCAGACCAAGCTCCAGCCCTTTGGCAGCAGCTGCTGGCCAGTGAGAGGTGGGGACGCACCCCAAGGCATCCCCACCAGTAAATCCTGTTTACTGGCAATGCTGGTGGGCAGGGGGCCAAGCCCTTGTTGCTAAAATTGTATCAAGGGAGAGGAAACGGGGTGAATTGTCCCTGCAAGGTGGGAGATGACAAATACCCAAGAAACTCTTTCTCACAGCAAGATGCTTGTGCAAACCACATCCTCTGCTCCCCACGCTGCTCTAACGACAGTAAGAGGTGGCACAGAGGCCTTCTCACTCCCTTCCCTCCCCAGCTGCAGCAAGGTAACCACAGCCTTATATGCTTTTTCGGGTTCTCCGGGATTTCTGTTGTTGCAGAGGGGAAAATGGACACACGCCTCTCTTTGTGTGGAAGAGAGGGGAGGAAGCAGTTTATTATCTTCAGCTAGGAGAGAAAAAACAGAAGCCAACCAGCTGTGGGGTGCACAAGGAGAAGGCAGCATGGTGGGGTGGGAGAGGAGAGGCTGACCATGGCTGGTGCTGCCTGGGGATGGGAGCAGGCAGAAGGGGCCTTTGCCAGCTTCTTTCCAGCTGTGGGCTGCACACTGGGCGAATCTCTGCCTCTCTGAGCCATGGGCCAGATGCCAGACACCACTGCTCTTACAGGTCATCCACATTCGTCTGCACCTCAGCCATCAGGTTGCAGGCAGGCTTGTGCTTCTGCCAGTGCTGGACCTGGCATGCCCTGCAGAGGGGGAAGCTGCTGTCAGTGGAGCCACATCCATCCCTGGGAGCAAAGCAGCAGCAAGGACAAACCCCGGCACCACATCCCTCTGGGAGCTGGGAGTGAGCCCAGCATTAGACCAAGAGGGAGGTGGATGCGGCCCCAGTCCTGGGGGTTAAGAAGGTTTAATGCCAGACTTTGCCAGATGGCTGAGGACCAGAGAAGATTTAATTTACTGCCACCGTTCCAGCTGCCACATCCCAGCCTGTCACCTGCGCCCACGGGGTCATGGGTGCTTTCCTACTCCTGCCCCAACAAGGTGGAAAGGAGGGCAACAGTATCACCACGGAAAACCCAGCCTGTCACTGCTGTCACTGTGAGCGGAGGCAGCTCAGCACCCCACAGCTGCAACACAACCCTCACCAGCACCTCCTCCACCAGCAGCCCAGCACATCAGCCTCCCCACAAGATTTGGAGAGGTACATGGCCAGAAGTGGTGCTGAGCAGTGGTGCAGTCCCTGGCTTTCCTTGGCCCTTCCACAGCATTCTCAGTGAGATCTGTGGTGCTGTGGGGAGCACTGAGGGGCTATAGGGGGGCCCAGGGGGCTGCAGAGGCCCCAAGGGGGCGGCAGGACTCCCTTACCGTGTGCAGTACCACTCGTTCCGGCAGCGAGAGCAGCGCTTGGCCGCTTCTACACCACACACCCTGCAGCGGGGCTTGTCGGGGGCCAGAGCCTCCATCATGTCCAGGCTGTACGTCTGTGCCCACCTGTGCAGGCAGAGAGGGTGAGGCTGCTCACAGGGAACTGCTGTCCCTGCTGCACCCTGCCACTGAGGGGACATCTCCAGCCAGTACCACAGACCCCTCTGTCCTCCCAGTGCTGAGCTCCAGCAGCACTGGAGGATACTGGCCCCACTGGACACCCTGCATACCTGTACTAGGGCCTCACCTGCGTGCCTGGAGCTTCAGCTCCTCCTCAGTGGGGCTGAAGGCGTGCTTCACCTGGTGCTTGGCAATGGCCTCCCACTTCCCCGAGTTTTTCTTGAGGATATGGTCCCGGATGACAGGAACCTGGTGGGAGAGGGAGGGCAGGAGGAAGGGGTGCTAACAGCCTTAAAAAGGTGCTGTGGTTTGGGGAGAAGGCAACCAGCCCTGTGCACAAGAAGCATGGCCCTCCAGGAGGGCAGTCAGAGGCAGAGGTACAGAGAGTGTCAGGATTTGCTTTTGGGTACATGGAGGGGAAGGATCCACTCGCCAATGGGCATTGAGGTGAAACAAGGCAAAACCTTCAGGGTCCAGTTGGGAATGAGTGTTCAGCCCTGAGGGCTGGGCTCCTGAACAGAAACCCTGGGACCTCAGCCCCCTGCATGTGGCAGCGGCGTGAACCCCGCGCTGCAGAGCCGTTTGTTGAGCAGATTTTTCCGCTCGTCACTTCCCTGAAGATGAACACCCGGGGAAGGGCTGGCTGGCGCAAAAGGAAACATCCCAGCCAAGAGCAGCGCGGCAGATCAGGCTCTGGAGAGGACGGTGCTGCTTCAAACAGCACTGCCTTCTCCAGCAGAGTAAAAATAGCCAAGAAAGGGGAGGAGGCTGCTCTGGGAGCAGCCAAATGGAAAAAGGCCTTTCCTTGGCTTGGCTCAGCAACAAGGAGTGAGTTCACTGCTCTCTGGGCAGAGCAGGGAGCCCATGTCTGTGCTTCCCCCTGCCTCCCTGTGCCTGCCCCCAGGCTCAGCCCCAGCCCTTGGCAGGGGCAGGAGCAGCACCGGCAAAAAGCAGAGCTATGGAGAAGGGCAGGAGCCTGGGTGAGGGCTGGAGGAGGTCCCCAGCGTGGCAGCTGCTTGTCAGTGTACCGCTAACACACTGGCAGTCAAGGCACGTGGTGTGAATCAATGTCCATCTCCACCCTGCTGCCATCCCCAGCCCCAACAGCTCAGCTTGCCAGTCTGCAGCTTCCCCAGCCCCAGCTCCCAGCCTGGGCCATGCCTCCAGCCCAGCCACAGCCACCTCTGACAGGGCACATCACCCTCCTCCCGTGCCATGCAGCCAGCTGCGATGGGGTCAGCATGCTGCCACTGGGACAGCCCAGATGGCCACTGCCCAACATACCCATGTCCTCCAGGAAGCAGTGTGGGAGCCTCTGGCAGTGGGGTAGAGCCTCTGTGCTCCCAGGTCTTCTCAGCAGCCTCTTTGCAGATCTGCCCCCACACTCAGTTTCTCCCCTCAGCTCACAAGAAGGCAGTAGAAACACATAAAAACACTTTTCTCCAGAGATTACCACTGCATGGATTAAAACCCCCAAGAACCTCTTGGCTGTTTAAAGACCTTCATGGCCTAACTGCCGAAGGCCCAGACACCAGCTGGGATCAGTTTAACTCCAGACTCTCTCACCAGATCATGATGTCCCTCTGTACACAGTATGCCAAGCAGCCTCAGACTAGGCCTGTAAAAGGGGACTTCCCTGGGGAGTCCAGAACTCAACAGGACAACACTAATAAATGTCAAATGAAGAGTTAATTGTCAAAACAAGCCAGTGCCTGTGTCTGCCCCATGCAGCTGCCATCCCAGGGGCTCGGTGTGACCTGGAGAGCTGTTTATAACCCAGCATTTATGTCTTTAGATGTGATTGCTTGGCCACTGCAGGACCAGACAAGGCTTTCACATCAGCCACAGGCAGTTTTGCTGGCAATAAGGGTGTAACTGAAATGGGTACTTGGCTGCTTTTCCAGGGCATCACCACTCCAGAGCTGAGCTTGGTAGAAGAAAAAAGAGGTAGGGAGCTATCAGGCTTAAAGCAGAGCAGCTGTAGAGGTGAAGGATACCTGCTCCAGGATGAGATCCTTTTTGGGGGGAGCAGGATCTGTCACTGCGAGGTAACTCAGAAATCTCTGCATCTCCACCAGGTTGGGCAGCTGGTCAATGAGGACATCTGTCAGGAATGCACGGAGCTGCGGCCACGGAGGGGGGAGAAGAGTGAACACAGAGAGGTCAGGACAAGGGAGTCAGAGCTGGGGATGCAGCAGGGCAAGAGCAGGGATTTGAGGGGCACTGGCAGAGACCTGTGGGGGTCTCATGAGGTGCACTGACAAACACAAGGGTTGCTGCTGCTGCTACAGTGACAGACCTGCTGCTCTCCCACCACTGGCTCCTTGGAGCCCACAGTGAGGATGGGGACAGATATCTGGAGGTGCCCAGTGCTGGCAAGGGCCCAGGGCCTTTGTGCTGCAGGGTCCTACCTTGAGGAGCTGGCTCTTGTTGAAGCCATCGAAGCGGTATTTGCGCTGGCACTCGGGGCTGAGCAGGAGGTTGAGGAGGGCAAGCCACACCTGCCCATCGAGTTTGGTCATCTTCACCTGGTCCTCGGGGGGCACCACGTGCCATGTGCCATTCTCAAACTTCTTGAGCTTGCCTGAGGGACAGAAGAACCAGGGAGACACAGTGCTGCCTGAGGGAAGACAGCTCAGAGGGGGGATGCTGGCCTGTGCTCACTGCCTTGCTTCACCCTCTGCTTCTGCTTGCCTCAGTTTCCCCACCCTTTGCTCCACATAGCAGCCTATGTGGTACTGAGGCAAAATATTCGAGAGCAGGAAAAGCAGAAAGGACATGTACTAAACCAGTAGTGCTGTGGCAGGAACAGAAAGATCCCTGAGACATGTCCCTCTGTACTTGGCCAGGAGTGTAGAACACTGGTGGGTAGTGGGGCAGCCCATGTTGCAACAACAGAGTGGCTGGAGAGACCCATTTTGGGGCACCAGCATGGCCAATACCCACTCTTCTCGAGTTTCCTCTGCCAGGGAAAGCCAGAAGCAGCATGAATATAGGACAAAACAAGCTCCAATAGCTACTGTATGGCTCTGGGGGATGGAGCAGGATGTGACCCTGCATCTGCACAGCCTGGAAATGCCTTTGTGCTCGTCTCTTTCCAGCCCCTCCCCCGGGGCCCTGGATCAAAGCTCCCTCTCACACCCCGAGCAGACAGGCAGGGAGAAGGGATGTGTTTCGGGGCTGGAGGAAGGAGGAAAGCTCCTGTATCCAGCTGGGCGGCTCTGGCAGGCACAGCCACGTGCTTCCCAGACCTCTTCCTGCCCTGCCCCCGCGGTGACCCCCCCGTGCAGGGCTGGGGCAGCGCGGGTTCCCACGCCCCAGGCTGTGTCCCACCACAGGGCAGGCAGTGGGAAGCTGGGGGGCTGTGGGGAGCCTGCCTGGCTGCAGAGAGGGGGGCGATGGCCAATGGGCACAGCCTGACCAGGAGACTTTGGCAAGAGTGAAGCTCAGGGACCAGCAGCAGTATCAGGGCAATGTTTGCTGCCTGGGAGAGCCCACGTCTGGCTCTAGTGAGGGCTGCCCCAAAAGGTGCAGAGAAGCTGGGGCGGGAACCCTGCTCTTTCTGTGTCCAGAAGACTCCTCAGAGGAGCACGTGGGGCTGGCAGAGGTGCTACACTCCAGTGCTGGCTGTGATCACTCAGAAGAGCCCCAGCCCTGTGTGAGGATCAGCTTTTGGGAGCACTGCCGGGTCCCCAGCCCAGCTGTGCTGCAGCTGCTCTCGAGCTGAGCAGCTTCAGACAGGGAGCTCTGAGGAGCTGGAGGGGAGGGTAGAGGGAGAACAACTCTGCAAGGGCTCCTTCAGCAGATCCCTCAGTGGATGCACGTCCCAGCACAGCACCACAGTGCCCCAGAGACCATGGGGCATGATCCATACCTGCTTCCCAGCAGCTCCAGGGGCAATGCTCCACCAGCTCGACAAGGAGGCAGGGCAGGTTGTGGGTGTTCAGCATCCGTGTCAGTGCACTCAGGGGCAGACTGGAGATGCAACAGAAAGGGAAAAAAGGCACTCACAGATTAAGGCCAGAATTTGTATCTACAAATGCTCCCTGAGGCAACTGGGAGAGGCAGGAAAGAAGCAGTGATCTGGGTTCCAGGGAGTACCATGGAGCAGGGTGGAGTGCTGCTGTGTTTGCCTCCCAGGGCACAGTGCCACTGCCACTGTGGATACAGCCAGCTGCTCAAAGGGGTCCAGGCACTGTGACCCCACAGGAACCCCATCCAGAGGGCTGGGCACATCCCTTGCTGCTCCTGGGCACCTACCTGTCCATGTGGTCGGTAATGAACCGCAGCACAGACAGGGCCTTCAGGGAAATCTCAAACTCCATCATCTCTGCCTGCTTCTGCAGCTCCTGTGGAGGGACAAGATCAGCCTTGGGATTTCAGGCCCCATTTCCCAGGAGCTACAGGGAGGCAGGCTGTTGACTGCATTGGTAACCACAGTCTGGGTAGGAAAACAGAACCCTGAAAAAGTTTCTTGTCTCAACTGTACCAGTACTGCCTGTTTGCCAGCACAGCCACAGAAGTGCTGCAGCCCACAGCTGCTCTTCCCTCATGTCCCTGCCTCTAACAGATCATGGGTGGCTACTGGCTGCAGTGCTCCTGACACAGGAACACCCCCTGAAAGAGGCTGGTCCCAAATTTTGCCTCTCTCCCTTTCTGGGACCATCTTGTGGCCCATGGCCCTGCAGAGACCCATGAGGGTTGAAGGAGGGGAGAGCTGCATGATTAGCAGAGGAACCAGAAGAGGAGAAGAAGGAGGGAGAAACTTGGCCCTGGTGCAGCTGCAGCCCTACATCCACCCCTCCTGGATCTGCATCTTCCCTCCAGCTTGGGAACAGCCAAGTAGGATATCTGCCTGTGGTTATCCCAGCCTACAGCTGTGCCATGCTCTCCAGCCACCTTCCCTTCCCAGACAGCATGGACACCCCCATGACAGCCTGACCCCCCCTCTGCCTCAGCCTCTTTCGAGACCACGGGGAGGGCCATACTGAGAAGGGCCAAGTCCTTTCCCCTGGCTCAGGCAGAGCTTCTCTCCAGTCCCAGATGCAGCTCACACTTGTGTGCAGAGCACTGACCTCAGCATCTTGTATTTCTCCAAAGAGCCACTGCAACCGCTCCTTTCCAGATTTCTGTGGTAAGCAGCTCTGTGCTCCCTGTGCTGGTGCCCCACATGTTACTAAGAGAGTCTTGTGGGCTCTTCCCTGCCTCCTCCCTCTCCAAACTGCCCTAGTGAGGTTTTTCCTACAGCTTCTCCTCGTATCCAGACCTCATCTCTGCTGCCTTGAGACAGGGACTATCTTTTGCCTGTGCTTCTAGGGGACAGCAGAGCAGGGGTTACCACCATACACAGTTCCAAAGGACAACAGGCTCCACAACACAGGAGATGGCAGGAACAGCTTTTTCATAGGGGTTATTGTACATAGAGTCAGGAGAGGCTGGAATGAATCAGAGGAAACCAGGCTCCTTGGGAGATGCGTGTTATTGGCTAGAAAAGGTCTGGGTTTTTAAGTTCATGTCAAAGCACTAACAGAGACACCCCCTTCCACCCCCCAGCTGGGAAAACATTTCCTGGAAAACATCCCTATTGTGCTCCAGATCCCTCCACTTCCTTCCCTTTTCTGAAAGAGAAGTATGTGCTTGGGCAACAAGCCAAAGGATGGAGGCAAGGGGAGGTTCAGGCTCCCCCTTTAACCCTGCTCTTTCAGATACTCCTCCCAATGTGCAGTTCCAGGTGCTGAGAAGCAAAGCCAGCTCCTGCTCTGGGAAGGTGTGTGTGTGTGAGCCTGGGAGTGGGAAAAGCTCTGGGATTGCTGCTGGCCCGGACCAGCTCAGAGGAGGTATTTCTCAGAGGATAAAGGAAGCTGGGGGAAGCACATGAGGACAATTCCTGATTGTTAGGAGAACCCTCTCATGGTTAACCCTGGCTGGCTATAGTGGTAGCCTGACCCAGGGTGGCTTCCCAAACTTCAGAGAGAGATAGCCACACAGCTTCCAAGAGCAACAGCAAATGGCCAAACCCCTCTACTGAATATTTTGTCCATCAACTCTCCAGCATGTCCCACGCCAGATCTCTGAGCATATCCTGCAGGAAGCCCCTGTGGCACTGGCATCAGAGAGGGCAGAAGCCAGGCTGCAGAGTGGAGGGGGGTGGATGCAGCCACAGGCACAGAGAAACACCAGACACCCTCTGAGGTGGGCAGGAGGTGCCAGAGCTGCAACACACAGAAAGGCCTCCCTGTGCCTCTGCAGGCTGCCCACACTCTTCACCACACGTGTCCCCAGTGACCTACAGGACTTTCTCCTCACCTGCATGGATGAGGGGCTGGCCAGATCCTCAGCACGAAGCTCTGCTGAGGTCACTGCCTGTGCCTTGGTGCTGCGAGCTGCCAGCAGGGTCAGCTTGCGGTGGCAATAATCGATTAAATCCAGAGCGCTGTCCCCTGCTGACTCGCAGATCTCCTTCACAACGACAAGGGGTTCACACAGGATCAGTCCCCACAGTCTTCCAGCCCCGGGGACTTCCCACCTGAGGAGAGCTGAACTGGTCTCTCACCTTGTAAAAGAACACTGTCTCCAGGAGGTTGATGATGGAAGCTTCATGGTGCAGCTGTGGGAGGAGAATGGCAAAGAGAGGTAACAGTGGAGCAGCACTGGGGACACGGGCACTGGGACAGGAAAAAGGGCTCTTCTGAGAAGCTGCTTGTGTAGTTGTGGCCAAGAGAAAAATACAAGTGATGCAACCTTCAAAACTACTCCAGTTCATGCAGTTCATATTAATATTTATGCTGACATGCCTGTGACACTCCAGCATGCCGATGGAGAGCCACACTTCCCAGCAGGCAGGGCTCTTCAGGGCTCTGCCTGTGCTGCAGGGGCAGGACATCCAGTGCCCTCTGGCACAGCACAGAGCCAGTGCCTGAGCTGGGACAGTGCTCTGCACGGCTCTGCTTCTCCCAGGCCCTGGGACTGGGGCAGCCAGCCTTGTCTGGGACTGGGAAATACGAGCTACCTGCCCTGAGGCAATCGGCTGCTCAGGGAAGACACCACCTTGCCCCCACAAGGTGTTACCCTGGACTGAAAATGGGTTAAAACTTCCAAGCCTCAGGCAGATTTCCCTTAGGTCAAGGGCTGCATCCTTCTGCAAGGAAGCCCAGATCTGGAGATCGTTCCCTTGCCAAGAATGGCCCAAGGGACCACTGGTCCCAGGAGCTCAGTAAGAAAAAGCTACATGTTTTAGCCCAGGGACACATAACCCTGGAGAGCCTCTGGCTAGAGAAGAACAGCGCTCAGGGAGGTAAAAATACCCTGGAGAATCGCTGCCTGGGAGCCAGGGCAGTGCTGGGAGCTGCAAGCCAGCACAGCTGCCTCCAGGAATGGCTTTTGCTCCACCCAGCAGCTCCTGCAAGCCCCTGTGTGGGATTAGAGAGGGGACAGCTCTCCACAAACCCAGGTTTCCCTGGGACTGAGTCCCTGTCCTTCCTGGGGCCAAGGCTTGCAGGGGCTTTGGGAAACCAGGCACCTCCCACTGTGTCCCACTGCCCACCTCAGCCTGGTGGGATGCAAAACTCAGCTCTGAGACCTCCAGGGTGATATTTATTTTCAAGCACAGCTGTGCCTGACCCATTTATAGGCTTGTTCCCACCACCCCTCTACTCACCACCACATAGATGGGGAAGGTGCTTCTCGGCTTGAAGTCCTCCAGCCGGCAGAGCAGGGGAAAGACCTTGCGCTTCCAGATCTCCACAGAGATCAGCTCCCCAATGAGAACAGGAATCTAGACAGGGAAGGGATGGGGAAGTGAAGCTTTTCAGACCAGTGCTGCAGGGGGAACCAGTTTGTTGCTAATGGTCAGCCACACTGGAGTTGCCCAGGGAGGAGGGTGGCCTTGGGGCACACTGGATTCATCCAGCTCAGAATCTTCTCTCACGACAGGGCGGAGCTCCTGGGGCTGCAGAGGGGGAAGATGACCCCAAGGAGCTGGGCAGGTCCAGGCAATCTCACACCCTGGGGCTGGGACACCTCAGAGAGAGGGCAGAGATCTGCAGCCGGAGGGGTCGGTGCATGAAGGAGACCAAACCCACCTCCGACAGAGAGACCAGACACCAGCAGGTAGAAATATCACGGCCTGACCTTTAATTTTCTTTAGAAAACAAAACTGGCACACCACCAGTCAAACATCTTTTCCAGACACACAACAGATTCTTCAGCATTTTATTCCCAAATTGCACACTGCCCACAGGACAAGCCCAGCTGGAGGCTGAAGGCCCAGCTTTGGGATCACTCCTGCACCGAGGGGGGCTCACCTTGGCATAGGTGACCAGCAGCTCGGTGAGGAGCTGCTCCTGGCCCGCTGAGGCGCTCAGGATGCCGTGCATGTTGAGCTTCTCCACATACTCGTGCTGCCGAAGCCATCTGTGGGGCAGCCAGCGAGGGCAGCAGTGCCACACTGCGGCTGCTGGCTCAGTCAGGGTCCCGAGTGCGGGGACACCTGCTCCTGGAACCGGCTGTGCTTTGAGCCTGGGGCTGCAGCTCCACTGGGACAGCCCTGCCCTCCTGCCTGCCCCAGCTACACCTCACTGGGGACACCCCTGCCCACACTCACCCTCCGGTCTGGGACCCTTCCTCACCCCCTTCACCCTGGGCCCTCCAATCTCTCCCAGTCCTTCCAGGAACGCTCCAGAATCGCAGCCCTTTCTCTCACCCCACCCCACCCCGACCCTCTGGGATCACCTCAAAACCAGGACTCCCTCTCTCTACCCTAAGCCTGCTGGGAAACTCTTTACCCCCCTTCGTGACCCTTTTGGGAAGGCCCCAAAACTGGGTCCCCTCCTGTTGTCCCACAGCCCCAAAGGGGACCCCCCAATTTAAAGCCCCTCTTTCATGTTCTCCCCTCCCAAACACCCCGGGGACAGCTCGTTGCCATGTCCTCACACCCCTGCCCGCCGATGTCCCGCAGCTCGGAGCCCTGCAGGGCCTGCACCAGCGCCTCGGCCTCGGCGGGCGGCAGCAGCCCGGGCACGGCAGCCATGGCGTCCGCGTCGCTGTGGCAACGGCGCCGCCGCTGGCGCCCCCTGGCGGCGGGGAGGNGGTGCCCAGCAGCGGTGTGGGAGGGTTGGGTGGGGTCCCCGAGCTGTGCCCCCCCGGCAGCACGGGCTCGGCAGCCCAGCCTGGCCCACAGTCCCATCTGCCTGCGGTCTGCAGGCTCCCAAGGGGGCAGGAAGCCGGC
Organism: Notiomystis cincta; assembly: GCA_013398075.1. Classification (NCBI taxonomy): domain Eukaryota; kingdom Metazoa; phylum Chordata; class Aves; order Passeriformes; family Notiomystidae; genus Notiomystis; species Notiomystis cincta. The sequence continues at coordinate 11,417 of VZRX01013958.1, forward strand.
GCAGAGCTGTGGGCAGGCAGACACGCCCGTGTGTCCCTGCAGCCCTCGGGCCCCCCGGGTCCGTACCGGTCTTGCAGCAGATCTCATCGTAGCTGTGGCAGCCCGTGTACAGCCGGGCCGGGTGGCTCCGCTCGTCCCGCGCGACCTTCACAGGGTACTTCTGGAGCCGCCGGATAAGGCCCTTCATCAGCCCAAACTGGATAAGCCTCCTGGGGATCAGCAGGGACGAGACTGGGACCACGATGCTGAGGTGCCAAATGCCCCAGCTCCCGCATTCCCTTCTGTTCCACGTGCCCCACGTTTCCTACCCTACACACACAGGGGTTGAGTACTTCCTGCTCACTCTCTCTGCCACCCCCAGTGTCACCACTGCCCTCAGGAGGGCTCTGACCTCTCGTCCACCCTCTGGAGCTGCAGGGTGTAGCGGGAGATGAGGTCTCGCACGGTGGTGCCAGGGCTCAGCCCGCAGTACAGCTGGAAGACGTCCCTGAGGCTGGCTCGCTTGTGCCCTGCAAGGACAAGTCACCACTCAGCTGTCCTGTCCCCCTGCCTGGGCCAGCATCCCCAGACAGCGTCACTGTACCTTGTTTGGTGACGTAGGAAAGACACTCTTCCTGGAGGCACTTGTCATCCACCAGGTCCTGGACCTTTGGTGTGGTGCAGTAGACATTGGAGTACTGGAGGGTGATGGAAAACCAGCTCTGCTCAGCTGTAGGTCTGAGACAGGCCCAGCCCACTCCAATCCTGCTGTTCCCCCTCCAAAGCCACCCCACTGGCACAGCCACCGCCCAAATCTTGCTCACAGCCCCACTCTCTGTGGCCTGACCCACCTGGAGTATGGAGACAAGCGTGACAACCTCGTAGTACCTGCAGACGGACAGGACAAGGTGAGAGACCCTCTCTGGCAGCAGCCACCCCCTCCTGAGGCTGTCCAGCCCCCCCAGGCACTCACAGCAGGTTCTGCACAGCGATGCGCACCAAGTTCAGCTCCACGTCGGCTTCTGCCGAAATCTTCTGGACGTGCCGAAATCCATCGATGTAGGGCAGGATCTGGGAGGGGAGGAGGCAAGAGTCAGGAGGGCACAGAGCTGTGAGGCACCACCCTGAAGGCCAAGCAGCTCCCCTGCATCTGGGAGCACCTGGGATGGGCAGCTCCATCCCCAGGAGCACTTTAACCTCGTGCTGGTGAAGGATTTGTCCACAGGCCCAAGCACAAAGACAAGGGCAAAAACCGTGCTCATTAACGTGGTGATCTCCAGGACAGCCCAACTCCCCAGCGGTCTGGAGACAGATCCCCTTCAAAGTGTGAGGCACACAGACCTGCTGCGTGGTGAGATCCCACTGGGAGTTGAAGAAGTCATCCTTGTCTTGGGTGAAGACGGGGACATCGTACTCCTGCACGATGGGGGGGTCCGGGCGCTGCTCGATCACCTTCAGGTGGATGGTGTTCGACTCATCTGCCCGGGAAAGGGGAAGGCTCAATCTCCATGGAAACCAGTGCTCCCTCAGGAGCTTGCAACCATCAATCCCAGGACAGCACAATGTCACTTGCAGCCCATAACCCTGTCCCTTGGAGCCAGGTAGGGCAAGGCTGGCTCAGACATGCCCAGCTCCAAGCACAGACAGGCAGGGAGCTGCTGGGAGCAGCACAGGCAGAGCCGACCTGGGAGAGAATGGCTCAGCTGTCTCCCAGCAATGCCCTGTCCTTGCCATACCTATGGGCAGGGTGCATTTCCCTTTGGCATTCAGCTCCTCCAGCAGGATGGTCATGATGGGAACCAGCTTCTGTTTACTCTCCTCATTTGAGATGAATCCACTTTCCAGCTGAAGAGAACAGAAAGTCAAGTCAGCTCCTCCCCATGGGGTTACTGCCTATAGGAGCCCAGATCCTGCTCTGTAGGAAAGCAGCACAATCCCCTCCTCACTGTAAACCCCCCCTGCCCCAGCAATGCCCAGTGACCCCACCGTGCCCCAGGACACTGCTGAGGTGCCCTCGCTCCGTGGGGGGATCGGGAGGCGGTCCGGCAGTGGCCAGGCCCCACCTCCAGCGTGGTGAGGTAGCCAGCCAGCTTCTTCACGATGGGCTCCAGCGCACAGGCCTTGGCTCTGGCGTCGCACACGAAGCCCAGGTTGAAGAGCAGCGCGTTCCGGCTGTACTTCTTGTGCTCGATGCACACGGGGCAGCCGATCAGCTTCTTCTCCATGGCCGTCCTGCGGAGAGACGCCCGTGACCTGCACCCGCGCCCCCAGGCAAGCTCGCGTCTCCCACAGGGAGAGCTCCCAGGCGGCTCCGCAGGTAGGGGCTGCGTTACACTGCCGGGGAAATGGTGCCTAAGCCCTGCTCCGAGAGCTAATCACGGTCTGAAGGAGGGCGGTGGGGCAGAGTCAGCCCTCAGAAAGGGAGACAGTCGCCTCTCGGAACCAGCACAGCTCTCCCGACTGCTCTGACTTTCCTGGATTTAAGGCTGGTGAACAGCAAGTGCAGCACCAGCCACCCCCAAATCTGACCACCCTCCCCCAAATCTGACCACCTTCCCCCAAATCTGACCACCCTCTCTCTGCGCGGGCACCGCGGTGACCCTGCTGGGCACGGGGCCAGGAGCCCCGGCCACACCACCGAGCCGCCCCTCACAGCG
>VZRX01013960.1:2627-13619 GCA_013398075.1 Notiomystis cincta
CCACGATAAATCTGTTAATCTCACACACTCTTCCCTGGAATTCCTGCTTGCTGGATGGATGTGTGGGCTCTTTCCCAGCACCCGCAGCAGGCAAGAGGAGGCAGGAGCCACGGTTTGGGTTGAAATCTCCCTTCCCCCAAGCCCTGGATTCTCTATCCCATCCCTTTGCAGGCCCCTCTGGCTGGCAGTGCCTGTCTCCTGCCTGCTAGCAGCCTGGGGCAGCACCTGTCCCGTGCCCTGGGGGTGGGCTGGCTGTGCATCCCTCAAAACCCAAGCACAGGGATGCTCCACCTGGGCTCAGGTAGCAGAGGGGGGACAAACCAGCTTCCCTCCTGCCTGTGGAAGGGGATGTTTCCAGGTGAATATCTTGTGTCCTCAGATCCAGCTGGGAAAAGTTTCTAGGAAGGGAAGGGTGCGTGTATGGGAGCAGAGCTGGTGCTGGTGTGGGTAGCAGGAAAGCGAAATATCCCAGAGCTGCTTTTAAGGTTTTCCTAACTACTGAGGCGGCAGAAAATGCTCCAGTGCTGCGTGATATTCCTGTGGCATCTCCTCCAGCTCTTCCTCACATAACAGAATGCAAATACTTCCCTGGCACCACAGGGCTCTGTGCCCAGATCCCTGGTCCCTGGTCCCTGATCTCTGATCCCTGGTCCCTGGTCCCTGATCTCTGACCCCTGGTCCCTGATCCCTGCCCCGTTCCCACCATCCTTCGTGCTGGGCCCACTGCCTCTCTCCCATGTTGGGGCTATGTTTTTCATCCCATATTGTTTTCCAAGTGGGAATAACAAGCCTGGCTCTCCCTGTCGCTGCAGTGTGGGCCAGGGAATGCCAAGAAAATCTGGGCTCCTGGGTTACTCCCAGGTTTAAATTCCCTCCTGGTTGTCTACTGCTTGCAACTGCTCCTGCCTTTGGAATGGGAGCTCTTCCACTTGGCACATGGATGTTTTTCCAGGGGTTTAACGTGGCCTGGGCTGCGTTTGGCATGGGCAGAGGGATGACCATGGAATTCTTGCCTGGTTTGGGATGGAAGGAACGGAAAGGACTATCTTGTTCCAAGCTCCTGGGATGCCGAACTCAGATTAGGTTGCCAGGGCCCCATCCAAACTGGCCTGGAGCACTTCCACGGTTATCCAGTGTTTCCATGTTCCATGGCAGCTGGGTTCAATGCACATACAGGACACTGTGCTGCTGCTGGGGACTTGGGGTGAGTTTTATCCCTGCCTCTGCTGTCCAGGAGAGATCCTTGTGTTGTCAGGGAGGATGAAGGAGGATGCCTGTGTCCAGCTGGGAAGTTTATTTCCTGACAGAGCTGGATTCACAGAAACCCCCAGACAAGCACATGGGCTTTCCTGGGAAAGGGGAAAATAAAAAGATGGGGAAGCCTCTGTTTGGGCTAGGTTTAGATACAGTGTGAGGAAGCCATGAAGTAGAGAGACTCCCTGAAGAATAATCTCCATGACCTTTAAAGTCAGGTCAATATTCCATGTATAGTTAGGAGTCAGCATAGTGACTGGGGGCCCTGGAGCACCAAAGCGGGGAGAAATCCCCTCTTTTGGAGGAAAAATCCATCCCTCTTTTCTGCCTAACTCTAGGCAGCAGGGTTGTGTCTGATGGGTGCAGGACCTGACAGGGGAATAGGGAATGCGGATGTGGGAGAGCCGGGGAAGACGGTCCAGTGGTGCAGCTGTGGGTGTTAATGAGGGTCACCTGGGATTTGGGTATGTTTATCCCCCTGCCAGTGGCAGCTGAGGAGCAGCTTCAGGGTTTGCTCCCTGTCCCTGGAGCAGAAGGAGCCCAGATAGGGCAGAGGTGGGATAAACCTGTGGGAGCTGAGGTGTGACAGCTGGTCCTGCTGTGGGATCACCTCGAGCAGAACCTGACCAAGGGCCCCTGAGTCCCAGGCTGGTCCCTCGTGCTGCTGGGTTCTTCAGCACTCCCGGAGCACCCATGGTTGGATATCAGCTCCTCCTGGCCCTGCTGGGTCCTGCCAGCAGCTCTGGGTGCTGAAGTAGCCCATGCAGGGCTGGGAAACACTGCAAAGACATCTTTTAAATCTCATTGAGGGACACAGCGAGGGAGTGGTGCAGCATCCCGTGGTGTGGAGGCGATCCAGAACCTGGTTGGGAATAACAGAGCAGGCTGGGACTGGGTCAGGAGGAGTGGGTTAAATCAGGTTGATGAAGGATGAGACCCCAGAGGAGACGAGTTCTCCTCTCAAACGACCACGTGGTGGTGGCAGACATCTCCCAGGCTTCCTCCACACAAACCCCTGTCACCATAGTCACCTTTGCCTGGATCCCAAGCTGCTGCACAGGGAAGTTCCCTCTGGGCTGTGGGAGGCAGTGATGCAAGGAGTGCTCTACCGATGCCTTCCCAGCTTTGGGAATTGGCTGCCTTGCCGTGTGGAGCTCTGCGGCATATGGCCCCTTGTGACCGACAGACATAACCAGACCAGTGCTCCAGTGCTCTCACCTGCAGGAGTTGGCACTTTTCGGGGGTGTGGGGGGGGTAATCCCTGGAACTATCCCATTGTCAAAGTGCTGGAATACGCCACGCCTGGAGAAACAGCAGAGAAGTTTCACACTCTTTGAACAAAGCCCCTGAGCAGATGTTGGAGAGGTGCTGGCCTCTTCCAGATGGGGTTAATAAAGGATTTAATTAGGTTAAAAAAAAGAGGAAACTGAAGTTAAGGACCTTCTCCTGGGCACCGTGTGTTTTCCTCAAGGCCAACCTTTTTCCCCACAGCCCAGGTTCCCGCTCTGGCTCATTGTTCCCTGCTGGTACTGCCGTGCCGGCTCTGACCCGCTGGTGTCATGGCTCCCCCGGTGCTGTTTGTCACCATGGAGTTGGCTCCACAAGGCAGGAGTGGCATTCCAATCCCCAAACCAGGCTCAGCCAGCAGTGCTGCCTTCCCCGCCTGGCACGGCCCAGTGCGCACTGGGATGATCCCAAATGGATGCGGGGCTGAGGGCCTTCATCACTCGCTGACGATCGCTGTGACGATCTCCCACAGGTGGATGGAGAAGGGAGAGGATCTGAGGGAGTCGAGGGTGGAAGCAAACACGGATGCCTGTAAGTTCTCCTTGTTTTCCCGCAGGAATCTGCCCTGCTCTGGAGCCCTCAGGAATCACGCCTGAGGCTGTGGGGCTTGCAAGGGCAGGATTTGAGGTGTCCCCTGGGGAGCTGTCCTCTGCCGTGGTACGTGGTACCTCCAGATATGTGGAATACACTTCCCAGTGCCCACTAGCACTGAGAACGTCAGCTCAGGGAACAGGGGTAGGGCTGAGAATTTTCTCAGGGAGTTCTTGGGGTTTTGGCTCTCGCCAGGAGCCAGCCTCAACGATTTTAACAGGTTTGGTGTTAATTTCTATGGTACCTCTGGTGCTGGGCTTGCCCCAGGTCTAACTGTGCTCTGTCAGCCTGGGTCCGAGGGGAAGCTGGTAACTCCAGCTGAGCTGAGCCCCTTTTCTGCCTCTGGGAAGGAATTGCTGCCTGTGGGAGGCGTGTGACAGCCTCTGTGCCAAACACATCCCTGCCCTCACTGCGAAGTGGGCTGCAAGAGGGGCTAGGAGCTGTCTGGTGGCCCCTGGCAGGGTCATCCTCATTAAAAAGACAGAAAGGAAAGGTCCTGGTGGGTGGGGGAGAGGTAGGATGGATGCTGTCCCTGGAAAAGATGGTGGGACAGGGATGATCCCAGCCCGGGGCAGGGCAACCCCTGCTCAGCTCCACTGGGGCACATGACACGTTAATCCTCGTTTCCCTGTGATTCCAGCTGAGCTTCCCAAAGTCTGGGGGCTCTGTGGTGTGATCACAGAACCACTGGGCTTGGACAACCCCTCCTGGCCCATTGAGGCCAAGCCATGCCCAATGCCTACCTTGTGCCTGGCCCAGAGAGCACTGAGTGCCACCTCCGTTCCTCGGACGCTCCGGGGATGGTGACTCCAGACCTCCCCGGGCACTTCCCAACACCTGAGCAGCCTTTCCATGAAGAAATTCCCACTGCTACTCAGGCTGGATCTCCCCCAGTGCCCCCCACCCCGCCAGCGTGGAGGTCCCAGCGCTTGAATACCAACAGCACCTTTGCCACGTGCGTCCTGGCGTTAAACCACTAATTAATTATGACACTCATGCTGCTTCATTTTGCGCCGTGGATCTGCAGAACCCGGCAGGCAGTTAATTAGCTCTCTCTATGCAAGGATACTGAGGGAAAAATAATTGCTTGAGGAATCGTCACAGCTTTCTCTCAGAAAGGTCCTACCTATGAGCTGCCTCCGAGCCTGCTGGAGCTGCACTTTGAGAGACGTCTCTGTCAAAGGCCAATCCTTTGGAAGAGAGATTTGAAGGAAAATGTTATCTAGGAGATGTGGCTCGCCGGGTGTTACTTAGTGCTTGTAAGTCCAAGGGAAATCAATTATCTAAACAACTCCCGTTGCAGAATGGGTTTCTTTATTCTTTTCTAAACGCGTGCTCATCTTTGTCTGCGTGGGGGTATGTGCAGCCAGCGAACCTGAGACTGGGGGAGGAGCCCTGCCTTTCTCACAGCCGCTGCCTGGCAAGGCCGAGGGGCTTCCCCACCTCCCCAGCTGTTTAAAGATAAAATGTGTATTCCGAAGGAGCCGCGGAGAGACGGGAGCCCCCAGTCTGGAACCCCCAAATCCTCTTGCCAAGGGCATCCCGGTCTCGCAGGCACGCAGACCTGCCAAACCCCTCCAGGGGCTTCTCTGAAAGTGCCCTTGAGGTGATGCTCACAGTGCCTTCCACCCGTGGGCAGATCGTGCTGCTTTTGGGGGGCATCTGTCCCCCAAGCCCCCCCTCAGAGGGCTTGGCAGCACATCCCCCCTGGAGCAGGGCCCTAGGGAAGCTGCTCCTCTGTTTTCTGCCTTTGCTGCCACCTGAAGGAGAGGATCTTTTGGGTGCTTTCAATCCCAAACCATCCCGCAGTTCTAACACAGACTTTCTTCTGGCATGCCAGGCACTGCTCTCTCTGTTTTCTGCCTCCTCTGACAAGGGCAGGTCCGTGACCACCACGGGCTCATCGGGATACAAGAGTGGTTTTTATTTTGGAGCCGACAAAGATGGTGAGGGAACCGGGATAATGGAAACAGTGTTTGTGCCTGCAGGGATAAACAGGAATTTTCTTAACCAGATTGGAACCTCCAGCTGGTAACTTGCCCTCCGCTCCCCTTGCGAGAAAGTTGTTTTATTAGCAGATAGTTCCATGTTGAGGCTGCCACAGGAGCGTTACAGTAATGGAGTTGACATCTATATAATGGAGTTGACATTTTATTCAAAAGGGAGAAGAAAAAGCCTTAACAAACAGGGGTCCCCCCTCCCCCTTCCTTTCTTGCCGTGTTTTGCTGCCATCGATTGCATCAAGCCATACAAACTTTGAATGGCTGCCCGTGCTGGCAATTTAATAAAATTCCATGCAGCGGTGGGTGCTTCAGGGATGGGGCGGGGGGCGGGGGGGGAGAGGGATAATCAGCCTTCTGGGAACTTGAACTTGGCTGAGAAATCGAGGCAAGGGCTTTGTTCAGCAGCAAAGTGCAGAAATTCGAGTCGATTCTCGGCGGTGCGCTCACGTCAGCATCACATGCTGGTTCCAGCGGGGGCTGGATGCTTTTGGGATAGGAGGGTCTCTTCCTGGAAACTGGGAATTCCTGTCCAAACCGCCCCGGGGATGGGCTGCCAGTGCGAGTTCTGTGCCACTTTGGCCCTGGACTGGCCTGGGATGGGAAGGAAACCTCTCCCGCACCGGATTCACTGGGGCGGGTTTGGGACGGCAGGGACAAACCTGGGCCTGCGGAGGCCACACAGAAGATGCCACAGCCAGATCATGGAAAAAACATCCAGAACGGAGGCACCAAAGCACCCTGGGCATGTGAGACTCCTGCAGCCTGTGGGGAGCGAGCTGTTTGAGATTTGTGTCCCGGGTTCGGCTGAGCAGGGAATGACCCACTGTTGTTGCCCTCTGGCTTGTGCCCGTCGCTCTGGGTGTGGCAGAAGGGTCGCTGAGGAAAAACGCCAGCCTCCAGCTCCCAAAATGCTTCGGGAAAGTAGAATATTTTTAATTAACTCAAACTAAAAGTCCCTCGGTGGCGTCTTTCCCCTGGTGTATGATTTAAGTCACACATCTCCTTCCCGCCCCCCCCACCCCTTTCTGACACCTCGATTGCTGCAGCCCATTGACATTCGTCTTTCTGATGTAATAATCAGATGCTAAAACACCGAGATTAGATTTGGATCAACACATTTGATTCTTAAAGCCCGAAAGTAATTATCTTTTCTCATCTGCAACGGATGGAAATATTATTCCATTAACCATTAAGCAGCTCTGAGCGGGGACCGGTGCCACCATTGCGAGGCCTCTGTGGACTTTAACCTCAGTCTTTCCCCATGGCTGGAAACTTTCTGGGAAGCCATGGATGATCCTGGAGAGTTCACAGAGGTGGGAACTGCGTCGAGTAGAATGAAGGTGCTCAGAACCTGGGCTTGAGTGTTTCCAGGGCTGGACACCTGCTAAAATCATGGTTAAACTCCTTCACTTTCGTCTGGGTTTTCCTTGAAAGAAAACATACTGCTGGAGCCCAAGTTAGCAAGTGCTCTCTGTCTCCCGGTGCACCCAACTCTCCACTCAGATCCCTGTGGAATGGGGATGCACCATGGGCCCCTCAGGCACCCTTTGGAAGGGATTCCCAGCTAGGAAATTGATAAGGAAGTCAATAAGGGTGCACGTTTGAAGTGGGACTTTGGCTCGGGGCTGAAAACGCTCAGGGAAGTTCCAGAGACGGGAAGGAAAAGCATCTCTGCAGCAATCAAGAGTCCCCTTGTGCTCGGAGCCAAGGAAGGGCCTCGTGGAGTGACCCTTTTGCTGCATAGTGGATGCTGGGAGCAACCAGAAACAAAAACCTCAGTGCCTTGGGATGCCTCTCAAGGAGTAAAATTGCTCCCCTGTGCCACTGTTGCTCCTCAGAGGATCCTCTCCCACTGGCACTGCTTTCCCTCCTTTGGAACAGTAGCTGAAATTGTCTCTTTTCCCCCCAGCAGGTGCTGGCAAGCATTCCAAGGATAAGAGGTTTTCCAGGCAGTTTTCTGGATGCGAAGCCACTGGGGGAAGGTGCCTGTCCTTCAGGAGGATGCACTGGGTCTCCCACACCACTCCTTTTTTGTTGTTTTGGGGCTGGTTCCTCCTTTGTGCCTCACCCAGCAGGTGGGGACGGAGTGGCCTGGGTTGATGTTCTCCCATTCCCATTTTTCCTTCCCAGGGAGCTGCTCCATGCCTGAGCTGTGGCATGCCCAGCTCGGAACGTGAATCCTCTGCTCTCACCCTCCCCCGTCCCAAAGTTTTCAGGGCAGATCTGGCGCTCTCTCCACTCGTTTCGCACTCGATTACGGATGATGCTGTTGAGGTTTATTGTTGATATTTTCTGGTTTATTGCCTCTGTGACTTCTCAGAACTTCTTGTTCCATCTCCAAACGGTAGTGAACATGGAGCCTATATCCACCCGCATGGCTTATTCTCCTTGGGGCACCTGATTCAGAGTCTTCTGAAGTCGCTGAGAGTCATTCCAGTGGATCTCAAGTCAAGGCTCCTCCAGGCTGGTGCTGGATTTGATGGGCTTCGAGTGTGGCACATGAGGCACAATGGACTCCTTGTTCCTCTTGAGTCCCCCAGGAGGTGTACTGAGTGATGCTGAAATCATCCCAAATAAATGCGGATGGAACCCTTGTCGTTATTTTGGGGGGTTTGAAGAGGCACGGACAAAGCTAGGACTGCTCTGACTGCAACTACCTCTGAGAGCTGCATGGGCAGCCCAGGAGGCGGAAAAAGCCTGGAGTGGTGGGAGTTATTCCCTTAAAACTGGCGGTACAGATAAACGGCATGTCAGAGCGAGTAGCCGGAATATTTTTAGCTGCTCCACTGTGGTGCTGATTCTCAGTGGCCCCTAAGGCAGCCAGCAGAGGAGTTAAGGGTGCCTCTTCCCTCCTGCCACCTCCCACGCTGCAGCCAGATGGGAAGGAATAAATCTCTTCTCACACACGGCCAAGCCAAAACAAATATTGTGCAATGATTAAGTGGCAACCCAAACAGAGGTGGGCATCCTGTGGGCTGAGGCAGGAAACCTCGGGCTGCAAATCTCAAGATACATTAATTTAATTTGATTATATATTTGATGGCGATCTGGAGTGGTCCATGAATTACTGATGGCGAGGAGAAAAGCTGCTGTTTGCCTTTGAGCTGCAGAAAGTTGAGCTGTTTAGGGGCATACTCGCTGTTTACATGGGGAGCTGGAGAGGTCCCTACTGTCCCTGCTGGTGACCAGCAGGGTAGGAGCTGCTAGAAGGATATGTGGCATTCCCCTTGCCTGGTAATCAATGGTTATCATCAGTGAGGGAGCAGGAACGGCAAAGCTCTTCGGCTCCTTCGTGGCCGAGCTGGAGCAGGAAAACCCCAAAGACAGGTAGGTGCTGTTCCCTGCACTCAGCTGCCTCAGGCTTTGGGACAATGGGATGGAGCTAAACAGGGATCGCTCCCGGATTCCTGACTGAATCCCGGCACAAGGGCAACAGCCGCATGGAAAAGCTGGGCTAATTTATTATTTTCTTTATGCCAGTGGTAAAAACTCCGATGATGTCGTCGGCTAGATGGCTTCGGGCATGCCGCTGAGTTGATTTATCCATTTGCAGATGCCGGGGGATCCAGGATAAAAACCCAAAACCCCCACACTTTCCAAAGCCAAAGTCCATCAAAGGCAAATGAGGCGAGCTGGTGTCTCTGGACCAGATGGAGGGGCACCCACGCACACCAGGACAGGCGGAGCTGGGTGCTCCTGTGGGTTCTCCCACAGCTGGCACCCCACTGCCACAGCTCCTCCAAATCCCTTCTGAACACCACTGCTGGTGCTGGAGGTGACAATGTTTTGGTGCTGTGACTGTGTGGCCCGGCTGGGAGCTGCTGGTTCATTCCAGAGGGACTTTGGACTGGCTGAATTTTGGGCAGGTTTCTGTCAGACAGGGCCACCCAATGCTGGGGCTGCTCTTTATTAATCGAGGGTTCATTATCTGCCAATTATTTGCAGGTTGAAAAACCCTGGGCTCAAGAGGAAGGGAGGAGAACAAAAATTTATCCTGAATGTCCTGGGCTCCACCAGGGCAAAATGATTTCCAGTACTACCATTCCTCTGACTGTTCAGATACATTGTACTATCCATTTCTTGATTCATTTTTCCCAAGACTTTTTGTGGGAAGGGAGGGAGGTCGGAGTTCCCTTGTGTGGGTGCTCCAGGGTGCACTGGGAAGGGACTGGGGACAGACTGAGTGACCATTCCACCTTCTCTCTCTCTCTCTCTCTCCGCCCCCCTCTCTCTTCCTCCCTACCTCCTCAGCTGGGTTTGCTCTTTGATGGCTCTGGGTTGAGTTTTATTCTCACCTGATTCAGAAACCCTTAAGAGAACCAGAATACAAAAAGCTGGGGATTTTTCCATTGCCTTCCCCCCCCCGCCACGCCCTGTAACATGGAGTTTTAAGTGGCCTCACTTGAGAGAGGGACCAATGAAGGAGCTGCCTGAAACCCACAGCAAACAGCTGCCACCCCAAGTCACTGCTAATGACAACGTTCAATTCCCTTTTGTCGTGGGTTTTCATCCAGCTGTTCCCTAGCTCTGACAGGGACATCAAAGGCAAGTCCTGCATTTATCCCTCACTCAAAATGCATCCCGTGAGCCAGGAGGGAGTTTTGCCCTTTAAGGCCTTTGTCTTTGGGTATTTTGTGTATTTAGGACTGCACGAGGGGTTTCCACCCTGGCTGCAGCATGGCAGGAGGAGCTTGATGAGGTACCTGGCACTGCTAGCACTTCCCACGAGTAGGGAAATCGTGATGGGTGAGCACGGGTGGGGACAAGGATCCCTGACGGGGCAGTGGGTGGCGGGGAATTCCAAACGCCGTCCTCTGGGAGGTGCTGAAGGGGCACAAGGGAGGGCTGGGGCGGTGGCACCTGGATCTGGGTCTGTGTCCGAAATCTCCAGTGATCCCGTCCCTTCCTCACCTGCGACGGGCCCGATGTGCCGCCGGGGCCTCTCTCGTGCTGGGGGAATTCCAGACCCCCCTGGGAGCACGTGGGGCAGCATCTCCCCTCGATCTCGAGGCCAGCTCAAGAGCAAGGCCGGCTTAGGAGTCACTGTTTCAGTCCTGGGTTCACCCCATGGGCTGTGCCTTACACTGGCCTCAGCCGAAGTGGCCCCAAAACCACTTTCACTGGGTTGACTGTGACTTCTTGTGGGACAATTCTAACTGAAGAGAGGGGAAATAATGTCTGGATAACAGCTGGCAAGTTCCATGATGGGGGAACTCCTCCATGGAATTTTTGTTTTTAGACCCTTGAACAACCAGAGATGAACTCTTTTCCTTCAGAGACCTCTTCCCTGCAGAATGTGTATGTAGAAGCCCGGGGTGATGCATCTCACAGGTGGTGGGGAGGAGCAGCTCCATCCCTGCACATCCAAAACCACAACCACTTCTTTTATTTTTCGCTGAAAGAGTTGAGCCTGCTTGGCCAGACCTGACCTGAGGCAGTGACAGCACAATTTGACACAATTGATTTCTTGCAGTTTTTACCTCGTGGAGAGCTTTCTCCCTGAACTGGGGCTAAATCTCACAGAACGCAGCAGATCCCTCAGCAGGATCAAGGCACTCTTTGTCCGAGTGAACTCGGAACAATTCCAGGCAGGTTTGTCTGTCTCTTGGATTTTTCCAGCAGATCTGGGATGTTTTACATTGAGAGCATGGACGTCACTCCTGGTGGCTTAATCCTAGATATGGAACTCGGGGGCAGTGCGTGAACCCCACTCAAACTGCCCAAATCTTTGTGTGACCCAATAAAATATGTTCAGACAAACTTTGATTTTTGTGGCTGGTGTGAGGGCTGTGGGAGGGAAGGATGTTGCACCCAAACCATAACCCGACCTGCAGCCTTAAATTCTCTTTTTTTTTTT
>VZRX01013963.1:2968-13531 GCA_013398075.1 Notiomystis cincta
GCACCATTGCAAAAGACTGTATAAGTTAAATATTTCACTATGCAGTGGGGGTTGTCTTTTGAATCTCTTTCAATGAAACCCACTCCTCAAGATCTGTCCCTAACACTTGACTTTGATCTTAGCTCTCCTACATAGGAAAAGTGTCTAGAGTGAGATCTTGAAGGGGTTCTTAGGCATCTCACATTAAAGCTCTGTAAATCCAGTGGTTTACAGGATGACCTTCATCCCACATCTCCTCAGGGAGACACCAGGATGACTCTTGGTGAGGGCTCATGGTGGGCAGCCAACAGGAGCTCCTGTCTTCTGCAGAGGAGGATGGTGCATAGGCTGCCTGTTCAGTGTGGTGATTTCTGTGCCAATCATACACAGCAAGACAGAAGCCAGCATAACATGAAAAAAGCCTTTTAGATTTTTAAAATATCATTTATAATTATTGTGAGACTATTGCATGATGAACAAGGTTTGGTTTGGGAAAGACAACACACAGAGCATTGGTATGGATGTGTGTGCAGAACTGGCTGAGGGTTTGGTGGTTTGAGTCATGTTTTGACAACTCTGAGCCCCCATGTGCATATTCCCAGACTGTATCTCTCAATTTTAATAGAAATCCCCCCACAAAAAAATGTGCCATAAAAAACATAAACAGCTGCTATGTCCATGTATGAAAAATGACCTGACTAATCAGCACAAGAAATAATTGGAACAAAATAATTGGAATAATTAAAAGCACTACATATCCAACTATTTTGGTTAAAAATATGTACTAAACAAAGCTGTCTGAATTGAGTAATTTTGGCAGCTACCAGAAAGACATGGACAAATTCTTACAGATAATATTTCCTCTCTTGTATTATGGAGCGATTTTATTTATGCTGCATCATGTTGATGAAGTGTAATCAAGTTTTCTCCTGGAAATGCTCTTAAACAAGGTAATGAGGACAGCATCATGTTCTTTAAGAATTGTATCAGAACACCATCCTTTGAGAAAGAAAATAGCCTTTTGCCATCTGTTTCCTATGGGAAGATGATGATTGTATTTGATGGTGGTATTGTAACAATGGAGCACTACTAAAATCTTATTTGGAAAGAAATATAATGATATTGTATTTGAATAATTCCACTATTTCCACAGGATTTTAGAAATTAAAGACATTATTAATCTCCTATGTAGGAGATTATCTTTCAGTAAGGAAGGTACTTAATATCACATAATCACAACATGAAGTTCAATCTTCATCTAGATTATTCCTTCCTTTTTACACCCTAGAATTCTACTGAAGGAAAAGACTTTTTAAAATGAATTCATGCTTCCCCCATGGTGGGCTTAGCTGTGTTCCAGTAGCAGCCAGTGGGAGTTTCTTTCCCTTTCCAGGGAACAACTTTAAGGTCTCTATTTTTGGACAGAAACCAAGAAACTGTACTCTGAAGCCTTCCCTCTCATTCGCAGATCCATGAAATCAGTGGAAATCTGGATGAATCAGACTTAAATTTCCATAACACAAAATATACCTGTTACAATATAAGAACAACTAAAAAGTAATAACAGAAATGATGGGATCCAATCTTTCTGTTTTCAGATGCAAAGCAACCAGGAATCTTTGGAATTGAAAGCTGGGTGTCCATTGAGCTGTGTCGGTCAAATTCAGCAGTTTACAATATTACTTTATCAAGCTACATATAGTTAGGCATATATCTCACTTGTCATAAATATACAGATACTTCTTAAATGTTACCTAGTGTGTTTGCCTAAACTGTTATCAGCAGAAAAATCAAAAGCTTATAAAAATGAAAGACTTTTGGAGATAGTTTAGACATTGATTTATTTTCTCAAGCAATAATAGATCTGTGAGTATTTTATCAGCCAGAATTTAGATCTGATTTAATGTTGAATTATATTAATAAATCAAATGTTAATACTGGATAACTGGAACAACTTTAAAGCAAAGAAAATGTTTTCTCTGTATATAGATTTTGCTTTGTCCCCCTGCTGCACTCTATATCAGAACAAAGGCTATATGCATAATAAGGTCATGCAAATGAGGTGAAATCAGCAAAAGTATGGTGGGGGAGGAGATGATCTAAAACATGGCCATAAGCATAATAAACAAACAGTAAAGGATTTAAATGTTTAGTGCCAGCTCATTTCAGTTTATTTTTCTGTCATATTTTTGGATATGTAGACCGAGGCTCTTGAAAGACCAGAATGAAAAGATCTTTGTTCTGGACCAGAAGGATTGATGGTCTTATTTAACAGACTGTCCAGATATGCCTCCCTGACCTACAGCTATTAAATTTTATTTTTTAAAACAGAATCAGCATAGTAATAATTAGCAGCAGTAGTAGAAGAGACAGAGAACCCCTGTTCAGTGTTTTGGTGAGAACGGTTTTTCACAGTCGTGCTACACTGCCTAAATTCCAGCTCCCCATATCAGCCATGAGGGAAGCTCTGAGTACAATAGAAGCAGAGCACCAATATGAATTACAAGTACATATCTTACTTCACTACCTCTCCCCCCCACCCTTCCAATGAATGTAATCTAAATTTATCCTCCACTCTAAATTGCTTTACTGCTGAGGCAATGTCTTGAAAAGCACTATGGTTTACAGAAGAAAATAAAACCTCAAGCCCCAGAACAAATAAACTTCAAGCTTCAGACAGTATAATGTTAATATGAACTGTTCTGCATTTGACTGCAAATTAACTATCTTTTTGAAAGATCTTGCTCTCACTTAATAATGTGGCATACTTGCCCACATTATGAGCAATAGTATTCTATTATGGAGAATTTATGAGGAAAATCTTGTTGCTTCAAATAAAAATGGGGAGGAAAAGTAGATGCTACATATATACATGTTGTGAGATTCTTTTATTGTTCTAGCCCAGTAAAAGTAATTTTTATCAGCTTCTGGAAAAATAGTATCACAAGTGGATCTCAAAGGAAAAAAACTGTGAGGAAAAAAATACACAGAACTAGTACATGGAATTAATATTAAAATGATTTTAAATTTTAGAGCCAGACTCAGCAAATTTACTTAGAAGAAACTACTCAGATCAGTAATTTATTGGTATTAAGAGGTTTACTCAGATAAGTGTTGCAACTTGCAAGGACTTGCAGAATAAAACTCAAGTCTGTAAATATTTAGAAAATAAATAATTCATGAAATCCTTTTCTTCACAAGTAGGAAATATTAATTTGGCAATTGTAAAATGTACTAATGAAAGGCTTTCTTAAAGAAGTGAAAATTAGCTAAGTAGGAATTGCTTCCTTTGAACTAGTTAAATCCTTTCTTTACTCTCAGCCAAAAGAAAAACTAAAATTAATAACTCTCTAGCATTTTAAATCTTTTGCAAAAAATCTTATCACTGCCCATAGCAGTGTGGGGTTTAATCAGCACAATTGACAAGGATTTATGAACATTTTCATTTCAAATGCATTTACATACACACATATATGTGTGTATATAAATTTATTTTATTAAAGCTATTTTACACAAACAGAACCTTAAGTAGTTGAAGTACTAAAAAAGCCAATCTTCATATTCTTCATGTATCTGTAATCCATAAACCTCTTAAAATTGTGTCTTTAAAAAAATCCAAACAGCTACATTATGGAAGTACAGAATATTTTCCAGTTNACAAGGATTTATGAACATTTTCATTTCAAATGCATTTACATACACACATATATGTGTGTATATAAATTTATTTTATTAAAGCTATTTTACACAAACAGAACCTTAAGTAGTTGAAGTACTAAAAAAGCCAATCTTCATATTCTTCATGTATCTGTAATCCATAAACCTCTTAAAATTGTGTCTTTAAAAAAATCCAAACAGCTACATTATGGAAGTACAGAATATTTTCCAGTTACATATTGATTTTTATTAAAAATTCCTGCAGGGATATTAGCCTACCAGTGATACAAACTGTAGTAACAGGAAAAAAAGCAGAATACAGGGACTTGTAAATAAATCCCTGAATAACAAAAAGCAGGGATGCTAAGGTTATATATTTTACCAGTACACTCCTTTGCTTGTAAATCATAAGGCAGGCAGTTGTGAGATGCAATACTGCCAGCTCTGCAGAGGGGAGCAAGTGTGTGTGTGTGTGTGTGTGTGTGTATAAGACGGGAGGGAGGGAGGAAAAAGGGAGAGGTGTAGGGGAGAGGAACAGAGGTGGGGACATGTAGACACAATAAAGCGTAATAACATTCTTGAACATCTGTGTCTGGTCTGTCTCTCTGTATCCTATGCTATGGTACTGCAAGCAGGGTCACAGAAGCAGATGATTGTCCATCAATTGCTTGTTCTCAATTAAAGTATTCTTTGACAAAGAAAAAATATATTTGTAACTTCAAGTACAAGGAAAAATGAAATGTTTATATAGCACTGCCTCACATGTTTCACAGGCTGCTTGCCAGTTGTAAAATACTGGCATACATCTTAGTTATTTAGCATGGCTTATTAGGATGGAATTAATATGAGTAATTACAATTTATCTTTTAACAACAGCATATTTCAAGAAATTACAGTTTTAGGGATATAAGATAAAGGTGAACCCAGCAATTCTTTCGTGTTATTTGGCTCCATGGGGGCTGTTTTGTGAGAGCATAGTATATGTTTTTCTTTATTTGATGGATGCTGGGGCTTTAACAAAGAGTGACTGAGTTGGCTTAACAAAGAGAAGGAGGGCTGAGTGTGCTGCTTGCAAGTGAATAACCACCTTCCAGAGCCCTTAGATCCACACTACATATAGTGCGTGTCCTAAGTGGCTTTTGTTTTCCAAGTCTTTTGTAAGCTTTTAGCATTTGATATTTTTTCCCTGCATCAAATGTCAAGTTAATTTACAAGGCACTATTACTGATATGTTTCCTTGTTTTGTGGTTTTCTGTGGAAGGTAGGCAGCAGAGACCAAGTCCTGGGGTGAGGGGGAGGTACAGGACATACAGTGTGTAATGCTTGTAAATTGGCTGCCAGTGTGACATCAGGCTAGGGAAACTTCCCATCCTTATTTGCATCCTGAATTAAATCCAGGATTAAACCCAACTGATTTCCATATGGGATTTAGACTTGACATTTATTATTTAGTTCATAGATCTCTCAAAGGAAAGTTTGTTTTCCACGTATAGATGGAGAACCCTTCTATGATAAATAAAGCTGGTTTAGTAAATAAATATCTTTGTTATATTCCTTACCAATTTATCTTATGTGATTAGCAGAGAGATTCTTGCCACCAAATCATTGTCTTTTGTTCCTCAGCAATTCAAAAGAAATATCTATCAACATCTACCATGTTCCAGTTGAAAAATGTTCCCGTTTAATTCCAGAAGTTTACTTGCCATAAATAAAATTATAAATCATCGATTTAGAGGAAAATTAAAACAATCTTGAAATGACATGTAACAAACATTTTACATCTTTCTATCTTTATGGAGGGAGATGCAGTTTTCTACCTGCTCTATTTGTGTTTTCCAAGCAGCATGAAAGATGCAGGTAACTCTTACATGTGAGTGTGCCGCTAGTGAATCTATAATAGAGAACTATCTGATTTTTGCCACCTAATAGCTTCATAAAATATTTTGGTGATGCTGAGTACTCCTGTCTTAATAGCTGCTAGTGATAAAAACCCACAATCCAATATTTTAAGAGAATTTTAAATAAACTAAACCTTCATTTTTATTGAGAGGTAGTACAATGCTTTGACTTCTCACTAATTTAAAGAACACATTAAAGTTTTTACCAATGCTGCTCTCCAAAAGGCTCTCCCAGTAACTTTGATGCAGGATGCCAACACTTTCTGTGAGCTGTTTAGTGGCTTTTCAGGATCAGGCCCTTAGCAGGCATATTCACTTAAATGTGGCTTCCAAATCTTCAGATTTTGCTGAACACCTCCTGAAACTTAGTTTGGTCTGAAGAGTGAGAACAGAGGACAAACACCAGCTCAGTCTCCAGGCTGATTTTAGTTACTGTATGCCCCTGAGAGCACACAAAGACACAGGCTTAGTGTTTTCCTATTATGTTTTATTCAATGAGTTTCTGTTGATATAGATTGTCCAGAAACCATACCCTAATGTTCATTTTGGCCCCATGTTTGTAAGGCACTAAATATTTCTGGTGACTGTATGAAGGTCTCTGGGCATAGAACCTTTGTGAACAAGGAGCACATGGTGGTAAACCCTGGTCACTCCTACTGTGGCTGACAAAAGCTCCATATCTACTCAAGCAGAGAAAATTCCTGTGCTGAGATCAATGCATATCCACATTTTCTGAAAAACATATTTAAGACAGCCATTTGATCTTCACAGATCCTTTGGCATATTATAAATGTTAGCCATTTTGAAAATGCACTGTTTGGGGGACCCACTGTTGCTGGGGTCTGTGCAGCTGGGGTCTGTGCAGACACGTGAGCACATCTGAGAGCCTGAGTCCCTAGGTGCAAAATTTGCCCTCCTTTCTTATGCAGCAACACAGTGTGTTGCAGTCAGATTTACACTGTGTATAGACATAGACACAAATAAATGTAAACTGCCTGATTTGGCATCCCTGTGTAATGCCAACTGAAAACTTCCCACATTGTTTTATTACCTTCTGGCTAATTTCCCCATCTAAATCTAAGACCTTGCATGATAATGAAAGACAAGGCTTTCAGTGAGCTCTTTTATCACTACATTGTTCCACAAAGAAGACAGGATTTTGTTTGTGTCCATTAAAAATACTATATAAAATAGCTTAGAAAAAAATTAATGAATAAAGCAAAGGTACATCTATTTTTCAAAGTACAAATGCAGTGGTGTATTTATGTGTTTAAGAAACAATAAATGTATTCTTGAAATTTATGGAGAATAAATAAGTTCTACTAAGAACATATGCAATTAAAATTGTGTTTTTCCTTTTATGTGGCCTGCAACATTTTTTCTGTTTAGAATAAGAGAATAGAATAATTTCTCTTAAGATTGAAGGATTCATAGAATAATGACATTGCATGTTTTATTAATGAATATTTTGAAGTATGTGGCAGTGTAAATAAAAAAGATTTTATTTTACAAATTAATTAATTCCACAACAATATCACTGTTATTTGCAATGTACCAAGCAATTTAAATAGTTTTTTGTACAGATTTCTCAACCTTTCAGTTACATGCTATTGTGTGGTAAATATCCACTGATGTTTTGAGGTTGTTGTTGTTGTTTGGGATTTTATTGGGTTTTTTAGAGGCAAGAGCACAACATGAGCAAGGTGATGTTTTATGTGACATTTTTAGACATCATACCATGAGCATGTAGCCCAGCAAATTGCAGTTCTCTACAACTGCATTTGCAACAATTCTGTCAGCGTCCCCAGGGCACAAACATGTGTTTTCACAACACTGATATTGTTGATATGGCATGGCTCCCACCCAAAGATCTCTTACACACTCTACTAGTATGACTGCATGCTTTTAGATGAATGATTGTGTGCATCTTTTTGTGTTTCTAAACTCAATTTTCTCTTCAGGATCGACGTCAACACATGGTGGCCACAAGTTACTTCTCAACCAGGTTCCAAGATCTTCTCCCTGAATGAGACACTCCACTGATCTACCACTGCTTCTTTTGGGGCCAAATGCTGCTCACCATGAAAACAGGAATCAGAAAGTAGTGATGAGTTAGACTTAGTCTTGTGAGTCCCCTCCAACTCAGGAAGGGACTATGAGTCTATGATTCCAGTTCTCCAGTCTCACTTCATCCTGTGTTCAGAGCAAGGTGACATAATCATGGTTCCAACACAAAAACCTTTTGTATATCCTATTTGTAGTGGAGCCAATGGAAGTTGCGTGTTTGCAGTTTGAAGAATTAAAGCCCTGATCTGCAACTGTGTAAACTACACCATCTGCAGGGAGAGGTTGGCATTAAACAGTGGAAATCCACATAACATGGCTTGTAGAAGCCTCCACAGCAAAGACTCAGGATCTGGCCCTGCATTAGGCATGTTTAAATGTAAAGATACACTTAAACCTGTGAGAAATTGGGTGCTTGAATGTACATCACTGAAATAATAAATTGGGAGAAAACACACAGCTGTTTGTTGAATTTGTATCACTGGAAAATTTGGAATCTGGAGGTTATTTAAACATTTATAGTCATAAGTTATGAAGATACAGGTAGATATGTGTGCACAAAGACATACTTCTATTTCTGCGTGAGTGATTTCATGTTTTCATAGCTGAGCATTTGTGAGAGGAAACTGAACTCTGGAAATAGTTCTCAAGTGTTCCTTGCACACATATTTATCTGAAAGTGGCCAAGAAGTTTGACAGGCATGATGGTGCAATTATTGTCACTGTTGTAAGTATTCAGTCATCTGAAGAGGGGTGTGCTCTTTGCAGACACAAAGTGAAGTTTCCTTTATTTTTATGCTGCATTTAACTGTCTGTCTACCACAGGACGCTGGTAAAGTCTGTTTTAAATGTTCATATTCTACAGAAGACAAGGGAATCTTCATTGAATGATCCATTTGCCAATATATAGGACGTGCACAGAGTGTGTACAAGAAAGATCTATAATAAAGACCTATCTCAAAATCTTAGGTGAATGTTTGATGAACGCAGACTCTTGTTATAAAACAATGCAGAAGGCCATAAGCAGTTGTTTTTATAAAGAAGTATCTGATTCTTAGACAGCAATTTTACAAAAACAAAAATCCTTTAGATTTTGTGCTTTCTACTGCCAAATTTTGTGTAAGGCTGACCTGAGATGTTTTTGCAAAGTTCAGTTCCTTTCAAAGTATGCTCTGCTACTGTAACAAACTGTGTAAATATTTGAAGTATATAAAACCACTTAGGTTTATGAATGCTGGCGTGTATTACAAGGTCTCCAATGAGCTAAAATACTATTTATATGTTACATTTACCAAAAATTGTATTGAATTATGTTTCTAAATACTGACTCATTCTTGACTAGGTGGAAAGAAGAAAAAAGTGTTTATGATGCATCTGAATTGCAAAACAAGACCTATTTCACAAGGAGTCCACCATCTGCATCTCAGTTAATAAAGGTCCTGTTTCATTTTTGCAATGTTTAATATTAATGCATATCATTAATTTAATTTGTATTCACAAAAATTAAGAAATATCTTTCTGTTATGAGGCTTAGTGTTACCTTTTCAACATATAATGGCCTAGTGTTTCATCAGGTTTTCTTAAGATCTATTAAAATAAAATGTCTTTCTTTGGGAAATGATTCTGCAGATCCAGAGAGAGCACAGGCAAAAAAATCCTACTTTTAATAATAATCTTTGTTATATTATTTGGTGCAGTGTTTACTAATCAGAAGTCCACTGTTGTGGATTTGTACTATTTTTTGAGGCTGCTCATTCAGCACCAAAAACATGGTTGTTGTTAAACTGAGCAGCACCATTTTCAAGGTAGGGCAAAATAGTTAAATTATGTCTGTCTATAAGGCAAATAATAGTTTAGTTTGTAACGACAAGGTCATATTATTTTTACACAAACAAGTGCAATTTGTAATAATAGAATCTAAGTTTGTTATCCATTATGGAACACTTAAATATATTCTTAGATGTGTAGCTAGTGCAATAAAGTATATGTGAGAATTATGCAAAGTACACCTCCACTGTCTCATGGGTGATTATTTGTCCTTTTAAGAGTTTCTAGTTAAATATACAATTATAATGTAAATAAAAACAGCACATGAAAGCATTGTTTAACTTCTGCTAGCTATTACAGGTATGTCATGAGGTCTTAACATATATTAGTATCATATAGAAATTAAATATCCTCTGTGATTCCTCTGTACAGGGCTGTTATCTCATTCATTTAAATGTGTGATTGTTGGTGCCAAATCTATAAAGAGACTATTAAGATAACCACTTTTTTAAAAAATCTGTTGACGGCTAGTCAACAGTACTGCAGCCATAAAATTCCAGGGAGAATTAGTCAATATTTCTTTGTATTTTATGCTTTAAATAGCTTTTGAGAAAAAAATAGATTGCATAAGCATAATCCTTGGGAAGATTATTGAAACTTTTTTAAAATAAATATTTTTATAAGGCCTCCCTTCTAGCTCTATTTTATTTGAAGGCAAAAAAATATGTTGCAAAGTGTTTAAAAATCAGAAAGCTGTTTGGTTTTATTTAAGAAAGTGAATATTTATGTATAAACACATGCATACCTTTATATACACATGCTTGTAGTATCCAATATGTACATGTAGAACATATAGAATGTATATACATGTATTTAAAAATACATATACACTGAAATATATATTGCATGTTATATATAATTTATATTATAAGCTGTGATCATATTATGTTAAAATTTCAGTATAGATAGATAAAACATATGCACATATACATACTTAAATACATACATGCCTATTTCAATATCCATGCCTGTATATAAACATGCATATAAATATATGGAGTATGTATCAAATTGTTCATTTCCATGACTAAATTTTCATGCTTTTCATGTATTATTACACTATTACTATAAAAAATGAATATATCAAGTATAATATAAAAATACCAAGTATAATATTGTCTTGGGGTGACTCTGTGAC
>VZRX01013972.1:0-16337 GCA_013398075.1 Notiomystis cincta
CCGTCCCTGTCCCCATCCCCAGCAGTGCCCGCCCATTTCTGACACAGCACCGCTCTTTGCCAGCGAGGGTTAACAACCTCGAGCCCCTCCAGCTTGCACCCAGCACTGCCTCTCTTTCCTCCCCATGATCAACCACACTGCTCCCCACTGTTTTCCTCCCAAAATTTTGCACCTCAGGCTCTCCCCAGCTGCCCCAAAGATCTGTCATTTCTCAGCACAGTGGCTGTCATTCAATGTCTCCTGTCCCTGTTAGCTTTCTGCCTTCTCAGCCTCACTGCTTTGCTTGACTTTATGAAAGTGAAGCAAGATTTCACCCTGGTCACAAAAATGCTCCCTAACTGATCAGATCCCCATAGGCAGTTTATCTAATATTTGAACCTCTGAGCTCTCCTCTCTTTGGTTTTCCCACCAGTTCCTCTTGAACACTTTGCATCCTGCCAGCTATCCCAAGACCAGCTCCACCACACAAGGAATTTTGTCCCTAATATCCCTGTTTTAATGTGGTCGGGCTCTGCTGCCCTGTTCCCTCTGACTCTTTTTCACTTCTCTCTCTAGATGGACTACACTTCTTCAACCTTTGACCAGTGTGGCTTCCAGCACCCAGTACAGTGGTGCCAGATGCATGGCTTAAAACCACACCACCCACCAATTCTTCCTTCACCTAGGGACTAGATGTCCTTTTGGTTATGTCCTTCCAGTACACTATTATTTTACCTGACTCACATGCACTCCTCCAGAGCCATCATCTGCACATCCTGTATTTACTACTTCCTCTTTCCAATTCAACCCTCATTTTCTCCCTTCTCACAAGCATTACTATGTCTCATCAGCTGCCCCTCCAAAACACCTTACTTCACTCCAGCAGCTGGGTTGCCCCATCCTATTTTTTTCCCTTCAGAAGCTGTGGATTTCCTCTTATCTCTTCTACCCACAAGATGCCTTCCTTCCTTCTATCCCACCTTCCTCTGCATCTATCACTCCCCTGTAAGCAGTTCCCAATATCCTGTTCCTCCTGAACCATGCTGTTAATCTCCGTGATTTTCTCTTAACTTCCTTTCAGACAATTATCAAGTCGCTCACTCTATCCTTGGCATCCTCAACTAACTCTCATTTTTGTGGTAACCCATCTACCTCCAGCTGTGTCTTAGCCATTCTTCTATTTCTAGGCAGGAGCTCTTCACTGGGTTCCACCAAAAGAGAAAAGTGAGTGGCACCCAGACACCTCTTACAGGCAGATAATAGGAAAACCACAAAGCAAGAGGCCCACCATGTGGGTCCAACCTTCAGATCTTCATCCCACTCATCTACAAATGTTTTTTCTTGTGCTTTGAATTTGGTGATGAGGTGGATGTGCTGTAAAAGGCATCTATGTACTGAAGCTTTGGGATGTCTTGGGCTGCATGGAGATAATTAAGTAAATAATAGCTTCCAAATACGTAAGTACAGTCCTCAGGAACTGGCCTCACAGAGATCTGTATCAATATCTCCTCTGAGATTTTGAGTAAAGCAATTAAGAATAAAAATATTTCATTCATCATCTTGGCAGTATGTTCTGGAAAGGCTGATTCAGACCTATTCTTTTCCATTCAGCTATAAAATCTCTGCACGTACCATCTTCTTAAGTGTTATTTTAAATTAGAAACATTATTTGTCTCCTGGGGTTCATTCAAGGCAACTAGCTGCACTTGCGGAGTCTAATGAAGGTGTTTCAGGTCATCAAGTGTTAGGAACTGAATTTGAGAGCTACTGTTTACTCAAATTTAACATAAGGTGCTAAGGACAGTTTAAGAAGAATCTTCAATGCTAAAATGGCTACAGGTTAGTTTCAGTTCCAATGTTAATGCTCAAGAAAGTAGAATAAAGGTATTTTTAGCAACACATGCATTCTCCTTTATTAGAAATTCTTACTTTTTAGACTTCCACATATCCAGTCAGCTCCAAGAAAGCATTTTAAAACTTAATGTATCTTGATATAAGGATAGATAATAGATAATAAATAAATTAATATCGTGGTCCAATGTCCCACAGACACTGCTACATGCCCCCAGTGCCATCCCAATGGCTGCCATGGCAGGTGTGCCTGCCAGGCAGTCCTGGTGCCACAGGTGCTCCTGAAGGCATCTCCTCTCCTGCCAGGCAGTCCTGGTGCCACAGGTGCTCCTGAAGGCATCTCCTCTCCTGCCAGGCAGTCCTGGTGCCACAGGTGCTCCTGAAGGCATCTCCTCCCAGACCTGGCCATTTGCTCCTCTGCACCTGGTCTCCACAAGTGGATACAAGGGTTCAAGGATAAGATAAGGACATTGCTAAAACATCCAGACCACAATTATCCCTCCCAACTGTCCTGAGGATCCTGACTAACTCAGCACCATCAAAGCCTGAGCCTGAGATCCTCCCTGTTTACACAAAATTGTCCCATCAGTGAATCTCAGAAGCAGATTAGCTGAGAGACTTTTGCATTAAAATCAAACCCAGGGGGATATACATCTCTGATTTTAAAATATGGAGTTTCCCAGATCCTTTCCTAAGAGTGGCTGTGGGTGGCATCACAAAATGCAGCAGTACATGTAAAAGTGGTTGAACAGCTGTGTGTTCAGAAGAAGGGAATATTTTGAAATATTTGTCCGCAGTGTGAAGTTGCCAAATCACTAGTGTAGTGTGACCTTACAAAACAAGATAGAGTAAAAATAGGCAATTCTCCCTGAAAGCTTTGGATGATAATGTTTTGTACTACTATTTTTGAAAAAAAAGCTGCAAATAAGGGAGTGAACAAGAAAGGTGAGATGTGTTGGTTTGGTTTTTTGGAAAAGGCCTCTTTTTGTAGGGTGTTTTCTAGCCTGACATATGATTTTGTATCAATGTTCCCTCTTCTTTGTTAGCAGCTCTACAGAAACTACTTGCAAATGTTCTTTCCCATCAACATTTGGTTTCTCTGTGAATCATGAGCAAGTTTTCTTACATAAATGGTGTATTTTGCAAGGTCTGTTCCCTCTAAGGGAATAGTAATGACTGAAACTCCTATCCAGTGAAACCACAAGCCAAACAGCTCTGGGATCAGCTAGCAGCAGTGTTTCACAGTTTCCTTACCATCTCTTGTATCATCCAGAGGAGTCCTTTGTCGAGTGCTGAGGACTCATTCTCCAATAGATGAATATCTGCTGGGCATTGTGCTCTGAAAGCTCAGCACAAGATACTAAATTATGGACCAAAAGGATGAGTAGGTATGGCAGGACTGCAGATCTTGCACTGCTGGCATGTCCAGGTAGGATTTCCAAGAGCCCAGACACCCAGTCAAACCCGCAGCTGGAGAGGTGTCCTCATTCATGTGTGCTGCATTCAGGCCACTGTTGAAAGAGTGCTCTCAATTCATATTTCAGGTCTCTGCTGTTTTACTGTGATAAAGATCTTCCACAGCTCACAGCGATTATTTTTCCCCTCCCACCTGTTTTTTAGCAGCAGGTAGTTGCTAGTCTTTGTGCTCCAAAGGAGAGGATGCAGCTCCTGTTGGAGGAGATCAGTGCTGTACCAGTATTTCCTGGGGAGGTGGTTTCAACACGTTGCTTAGGGATGGGTCTAAACATATTCCTAATAGCCCCATGTGCTCAGATGCAGGTTCCTTACTGGGAATGGAAAGTTTTCAAAGCCTCCACAGTAGCCCCTCTAGATCTACCTGTACTCTTTTCCAAAGTAAATGTTGCCCTGCAGGATGAAATACAAATGCATCTGTTGAAAGAGAACTGGAACAAAACTAAGCCCCACTTAAAATTCACAGAAATTTCCCCTCTGTTACCTGATACCCACGTTTTAGTTTTCTTGTTTGGTCTCTGTGTTGTTAAGGTTGTGAACAATTTGTGAGTAAATTGGTGTTTCACTGAAAGAGGTTTGTGAATTTTAGGTGCTTTCTCACTTTTAATACCCTGTGTGTTAGTTGCTCCCAGGCCAGTCTGAAGTTATATTGTGTCTGTATTAAATTAATGTTTGACTTTACAGCCTGTATGCTGCCCAACCCAGCACCTCCTCCATTTGCAGTGAGTAAATATGCAAGTGTTACATTGCCCTTGAAACCTGTGCTCTGTGACAAAGGTTGTGTGCTGAAAAGAGACTGAAATGCCGAGTTTCCCCGGGCCCCAGTCCCTTCTGGCAGCCGTGTGTTAATCAGAAGCCCACCCCCAGTGATCTGCAAAAGTGTGGAGCTGCACACTTCGGACTGGTGACACCAGGGCAGACCTGGCCTCCTCAGAAGCATCCACCTCTCTCTGAGCCCTGTGAAAACCTCGTCTCTGAGAGAGGAAAATGTGTGAATAACAGACTGAGTTTTCTCAAGGTGATGGCTATACAGGGAAGGCTGGTTTTTGCTTCTTGTGCAACAATGAAAAAAAGGTTTCGTTTCTATTGCTTTGTATCTGCTAATCTACAAGAGCAGATTTAGAGGGAGGACCCATCAAATTTTCCAGTGTTCTATCTGCCCAGGATGACATGATACAACTTTAGATGTGCTGTAGTAGAGACGTCATTTTTCTGTGGTGGCTACACCTGGCAGCCACAACCGGTAACTGAGTTTCTTTGAAGTCCTCTGGCCTCAGAGTGTCAATACTGCACACTATTTGACTCTCTTAGACTTGTACCAGGCTAACATGATTTGTAGAAGTGTTAGCACTGTGGAAAATCGAGTATTTGTACAACCTTCCCACAACAGTAACCTTGTCAATGCTGCCAGGTAAATTAAATTTGAGCTGGCTCTATAACCCAAGTACCAGTGTGTCACTCTTCTACTTCCAAATCTCACCACAGCAGGCTCAGTTTTCAACTTGCCAAAGACCAGACCATGGCATGGAACACAGCAGTGACAAAAACTTATCTGACAAAGATGTGTGGCCAGGTCTCCTCCAGAGTCTTTTGTTGAAATGCTACTGTAACCATGAAACATCAAACCGAGAAAAGCAAATCTTTTCACAGAAACATGGTCTTTTCCAACCAAGTTTTGTTGGGAAAATCTGAGAGATCTTGAATGGGCCCCTTATCCAAACTGAAGAGAGAAACTGCTTGGCTGGACCTCCTCCCTTGCCTATCTAGTGCACCTCACTGAGAGCAGCATTTGTTACCAGGGGGAGCAAGGCTGCCATGAGAAGTTCCTGCTCCCTGAATCTGGTTAGGCAGGGTCTTAAACCAAGATAAGCTCTTTCAGATAGCCCTCCTCCTTCTGCCTGGGGGTCTCAGAGGTGATAGCCACAGCTGAGATTCCAAGCAGCTCTGTGGAATAGCAGGGAGTTCTTACTTCTACTGGGGTATCAGCAAGGCACAAAGAGGCTAACATGATGTGGCTTACAAGCCTGAGAAACTGGCAGAAGGAGATGGGTCTCTCCCTCCCTTCACAGTTATCACACTTTCCTCACAGGTTGGGAGCAGACTCTGTAAAGCAACTGGGGGGATTTTCATCCAGAGGGTATACAAGCTGATGTTGGGAATTCATGAGGTTTACACAAAAGATGTTGATCAGTCTTGCAGGTTGTCCTACAGCAGCAATATCGTGTCTAGCAGCTGTAGGGAAGTCCATATGCCTTTTCTAATCATCCTGCCCATTTCCTGTAAAGAACCATCCTAGCAGGCAGTCACAGGCTGCTGCCATGGTGGCATAGTACCAAATGCTTGAGACATTCCCCTTCTGCCTCTCCTTTTCCAGGCAAAAGGGGAGGGGAGGTGAATGCAGACTGACAGGAGGGAGCAACACACTTGAAAGTACCCAGAGCAAAAGGAGCTTGGAGAGCTGAGCAGACTTGTGTGCTGGGCACACTGGGCATGTGTTATAGGCTGTAGCCACAGGGCTTGTGTTGCTGCAGCAAGTGGCCATGCATCCATCAGCCCCTGCAGGCTTGCCCTGGGCCAGGAGGAGTCCTGGCTCAGGGAAGGCACTCTCAGTTCCAGTGACTCAATTCCATCTACTCGAGTCCAGCCACAACCCATTGCTGAACCAACAGCGCCGCATGTGTGTGCAAGCTTTTGGGCTGGACAGAGCTGTGCTGCTGGCCACCTGTGAATACACACACAGCAGTGTACCCAGCAGGCAGAGAGTGCCTCTCCAACCTGACCAGGCTGAGCTGGTGTCCCTCAGCCCACCATCACTGGGTATGCACATTCTCAACCCTGTGCGAGGCTGCACAAGATCCAGATCAACAGCAACCCCATCACATGGACCCCATCACAGTGATCATTGTTGCATCATGTGGCAGGGCTTAGCAGCTAACCTGACTAGCTGGAGCAGCTGTGGTGTAGATTTTCTCCTTAAACATGTGCATTCAAATACATACTGTTTAAGCTGGGGATCTAAATTAGACAAAATTAATTGTTCTTCCCCAAACCAGGACCGAAATCCCATGACAGACAGGGCAGTATCTCCAAACCAGAACAGGACATAGCCTAGATTTTCTTGTTGCTCCTCCATGAGCAAACATCTGTGTACCAGGTCCAGAAAATGTCTCCCATGTTGGGAGCAGCTGCCCCATGTTGAGTCCCAGCCTGGGAGTGCTTCCCCAGTTCAGCAGCTACCCTTTCCTCCTCAGGGAGCAGCAGTGTCACCTTATCAGCGCTGTGCTCAGTTGCCAGCCCATTTTGTCTGCCCTCTGCTTGTAATTGTTAACTTCCTGAGAACAGGAAACCTCTGTTTAGCACAGGTAGAGCTTTAACTCTGAGGCACTCCTGAAAAGCCAAGACGCAGGAGTAGAGCAAGGTGTGGCAAATCGCCTTGGCCATTTCTTTCCCCTGTCTTCGTGTTTAGGCTCCTTTTGCATTATTTCATCATGCAGTTCAGGTCTTTTAGTTATGATTTTTGAGTTTTAGCTCAAAAGTACATAAGAGTACTCTCTTATGACAAAGATTTACTGGGAAATTTATGTACTCCCACAAATTAAGCATTCCCTCTCAGCTCTCAGCAAGGCACGCCTAGGCTTGTCTGCAACCTTAGAACAATACAGAGAAAGGTTATCATGACTTACCTGCCACAAATTATCTATTAATAGCACCACTTATGTACCTTTTTTTTTTTACCCTTCATGACATGCTTTCCCTAGATCCCCCTCTTAGCAGGTTTCCCTTTTCTTGAGTGCTTTGTTTTCCCTGTGGAGAACAGGGCAGGTAGAAGGGAAGCGACCTCTCCAGCGCTGGCTCTGCCCCCGTGGCCCCGGCACTGCCTTCTCCCACAGATGTTTGCCGGGAGGGTGGGACACGGGCTGTTCACAGCCTGGTAAAACATTGACCAGCAGGCAGACGAGGCGGTGGAAGCGCAGGGCTGCCCAGGCAGGCAGGCAGGCAGAGAGAGCCCAGCGGCAGCCAGCGCCCTCGGGAACGCACCGGCTTCTCCCCAGGTACCGTTTTGCACTTTCATTTTCCAGCCTCGAAAGGCAGAAGGGCAATGGTGCTGGGGTTTGCCAAAGCTTCCAAAGTAGGAAGAGGAGTTAGCATTGTTATTTTGCAGTTTGCTTTTATCAGCTGTAGTTGGCTGAGTGGTGTCACCTAGAGCATGGGTTGATTAACCCGCGCTTGATTAGTTAGATGTTTGGATTTTTAGAGTCTTCAAATAAACAAAATTAGTGCATAATCGCATTTGAAAACTTCACTGTGTTCTAATAAAACTCAAACCTGGCTTCTGCTCATCTTCTAACTGAGGAGTAGGAACAAGAATCAGAGATCTTAATGAAAATGTGTAATCCAATTATTACAAGGGGGATGTGGGTAGTGACTCATGCTGAAAAATGCTTGCTGATTTTTGAATGAGCTTTTCAAAAATAGGCAAAGTGACTAATTTTTTCAAGATTATTTCCATGTTCCTTGGAATATGGAACATGGACAGTAGACACAGGAAAAAATACCAGGATTTAAGTTCCTGGTATACATATGCCACTCAGAGAGGTGAAGATGAATAGATTCAAATAATTGTTTCAGTTTTGCTCAGTGACTGAAAGTTTCTGCCAGCCAGTGGAAACTGACTCATTCATGCAGGAACCATGCTCCATGTGTGCTTTGCTGATCTGGATGTGTCTTTATAAAAGTACCTATTGTGACTCCTCAAAAATAACTTTTTACACCCCAGGCAACTGTCAAATAATCCTGAAGAGGGCTCAGTGTGAAGTGAATGATGTGTTGTCAGTATTCACGATTTATCGTCAGTATGTTTTGTATGCTAAACAAAATGCAAGAGATTTTTTTTTGTTTTAAAGAACCTGTTGCTTCCAGTTTATCAGTGTCTGGCCCTAGCTGTGCTTGCTTCATGTTTAAATCCTCCCAGATATGACAGAGATTTTCTTGATGTGTTTGCTAGCTGGGATTGCACATGATATGATATTTATGCTCAGTACCTGCTCTGTGGTGTTAAGTTGTAGTGAAGTCTGGTAACACATTTACTTTATTAAAAGTAGTGGCTCCAACACTTAGCAGTACTAAAACTCTTAGAGCAAAGTGCAAGGAAAAGTTGTTGGAGAACAAAGCAACTGAATTCCTACAAATGGCTGATTTAAAGGATTGAAATATGATGTGGATAAAATTTTTGGTAAAGGCTGCAGCATAGTTCCAGTCTGTTGGTGAATTTGTAGACATAAAGCATGACTATGATTAAAACCTGTGATTTTCATCTGTGTCACAGTGTTGTGGAATTCTTGCCCTCTCCTACCAGTATTTGACAGTAAATTGGACAGATGGAAAAGTTTCTTTTGCAGAAACTAAAAAAAGTGGTAAAATCTTATCTGAGAGTTCACAGAGATTGAATTTTTAAAAAATAAGTACCTAAAACAAAAGACAGTGATGACAATATTATCTTGCCTGTTTTCATACTAAGATAGGATTCTAGCTGGTGACTATAAGGGAGATTACTTGGCTTAAATGGAAGGAATAAGGCTGTTGACAAAATCTGTTCAGCCTTTAAGTTCTGTTTGAGACAGGTTTTAGATAAGGGAGCCATAACCATCTGTAAATTATGAACAATTTAAATGTTTCAGCAAATACTAACGTATCATTGCATGCTAAAATGAAGCAAACCCGTTTCATCCCCTGTGCCTGGTTTTCAGCACAGCTGTTTACCAGGTTCCAGTTGGTTAAACCTGTGTACATAGACTGAAAGGAGCAGGGCTGTGCAGGGATCACGAGGACAATCTGGTCTGCAAATCTTTTTCTAGATATACAAGGCAAAAAGGATCGAGACTAGTGTTTAGACTGGGCTAGTTACAGAGTTGCTAGCTAAAAACAAGTCTCTCTTCAGCCTTAAAAGCAGCTCCCGTGGCACAGGCATTCATGCTAATCCTATATGAAATAAAATGTCCTGGATCACATAAAGTTCACCTATTGATGCAATTTTAAATTTCCAGTTTATATTTGAACCAGAAATTACCATGTTAAAGGAATATATTAAATGAGAATGATCTCATAAGATACTTTGGATGTGATGCTCTCAGTGGAAGGGCCAGATATTTGAATGGCAAAAAAAGAAGCACTGCCAAATAAAAACCCTCAATGCAACCAGGATTGCAGAACGGGTGTTTCAAAACTCTGCTGTCTCCTCCCCGGAAAATGTCAGGATTTCCCAGCTTGCCCGTGCTTGCCAGGGCCCCACAAGGTGAGCAGTGCCCTTTTGGAGGCTGGAATAGCCTCAGCCCCTGCTCTCTGTGGGTGAGTGACAGGGCTGTCACTGGGAAGGTGCCAAGAGGAGCATCCAGGCCCTGTTTCCAGTGACCTCCTGCACTCCAGGGCTGGTTCCAGTGGCTTGCATTTGTTTACTGTAATTGTTTGTGTAGCAGCTATCACAAC
Organism: Notiomystis cincta; assembly: GCA_013398075.1. Lineage (NCBI taxonomy): Eukaryota > Metazoa > Chordata > Aves > Passeriformes > Notiomystidae > Notiomystis > Notiomystis cincta. Next base: position 9,787 of record VZRX01013972.1, read on the forward strand.
ACCGGTGAGATTCCCCATTACAGAGATGCTGACAACAAATCACCTGGATCAGATGGGTAACTTGTGTCTTGCTGTGCAGGACCTCTTTTTTTAAGAGCCTGAGCCAAATGAATTTTGTAGTTATTATTTCTCCCCCTGACAGAGCAGCCACATGGCAGCTGAGTAAGGCCATTGCAGATGGTTTGGGCTTGAGACAGAAAAGCAAGAGCTCTGCAGTCTCTGGCAGGAGAATCATTCCTTCTGTGAAGAAAAGCTCCTGGCTTTTTCTTTCTAAATATTGGACAATATTTTCTATAGAAGTCTACTTGTATATCACCCACACGACCAGAAAAACTCTTTGTGTCACTTTGGGAGCAATTTAAAACACTGGCATTTCAGTAGTTTATTTCCTTAAGGAAGAAGTGTAAATCTTACTGGGGGATTTTTTCTTTCATAGGAATAAGAGTTTTCTGAGGGAAACTATTTACTTTTTCGGGGCTAATTGCAGAAGCATATTTTTGAGACAATAAGCTGACTTTCCTCTTTGTGTTGCATTGAGTGAAATTATGAGGTAAAATGCAAACATTAAAAGAGAGTGATTAGAGAAAAGCAAACTTACCTTTGCACATTTCTAGCTGTGCAGAAGTACTAGTGATGCATTGAAACCCCAGCTTTTCAATTTTGCTAAAATAACACAAAGTTAACCTATGAATTGCAGCTGAATGTGAAACATAATTTCTATAAAATGAGGTAACTTTAATTATTTTAATTAAAAATATTATTTTGTACTGCATGCATGTATATGTGGTTCCCAATGGTGCCAAAGAGAAATGAGTGCTTAGATCTTGATTTAGTTTTTCCTCCTTTGCAATGTGTACTTTCAGTGATAATATTTCTTTATGCAGTTTGTGCTTCCTGTAATAACTTTCAGAACTTTTATCTCCTCAGAAGTCAGATGTTGCACAGATCAGAGTGCAGTAAATAGTTGATGATTAAGCAGATCTATCCAAATGAATGGCAGTCCTGCCTTCCCCTCCCTGGTGCTGGGTCACAATGTGTCCCTTTAATTCCAGCATTAAACAACTGTCAGTACCAAACACCATTTCCTTGCACATTGGAAGGCAGAAGTAGAAGTAATAACAAATAATTGTGCATAGATGTTATTTAGTGGCTGAACTAAACAAAGGCTTACTTCTCATACCACAATATTCTGACTCACGGATTTACCGCTCTTCTGCCCTGCATCTCCCTACAGGAGCAAAAAGCAAAAAGACACGGAGCAGAAGTGCCATAGTGCCATTGAACCTTTGTATTTTGAAAGAAACAAGTTTGAGAGGTCATCAGATTGCATCACTTGCATCTAATGAATGTTTGGATTAAAAATGAAAATGCATTGTTCAAACCGAAGGTTTTTTGGGTTTTGAGTGAAGAGTCAGCCTCTACTAACTTCTCATCCATTTTGAGGAACTGCAGAAAACAGTCATTATTCCAGTCCTTTCTGCCTCCTACAAAGATATTATCAGACAAATGCTGTGGCTCTACAGCAGCAATGTCGTTTTTAATGGCCTCCAGAAAAAATTGCACATCTTGCTCTTATCTTTTTTTCTCTGGGAAATCTCTGTTACTGCAACTGGAAGCAGCCCTCAAACAAACTGTTAGCTGGGATCATGCAAAGCTTTACTGAACAGATTACTTTCACCTGAAAAATTTGGGATGCTTTAAAAGGAACATTGCTATGTAAACATTCTGTAATGCACAGAAACAGCTTTTGCCACCCTGGTTTATGGCACTTTTGTTAATGCTTCTCCAAGCAGTGGCCACTCTGTCATGAAGCTCTTCCTTGAATGGTTCCCAGACATGATCAAACCACACCTGTACTTAGCTCTTTGTGGGCAGACAACTTTATAAAGCTGAAACTAAGGACTTGACAGTAGAAAATTCAGGGATAGGCATCCTCAGGACGAATTTAACAGGATTATTTGGTCCCTTGGTGTTAATCAATTGAAATAATAGATAAACTCTTGATCCTGCAAACCCTCCTCTATCTGGTAGCAGGTTTATACCTGCTAACTTTTTCCTGGGGGCCTACATTGCAATTACATCCTACTGAAGGGGCTGTGCTTATGAGTAAATCTGAAAGGGCAATGCCATTGTATGGACATAACATCAAGGATAGCTCTGAATGGATTTCCAGGGAAAAACTGGCTGTAGTACCAAAAAAATTGTAGGATGTGCCTATGGACCCCATTCCATATATTCCTATATTTTCATATTCACAACGTTTTTATTAAAACTTCTTGTCAATCAGTATAGAAGCACAAAGCTTAGCTCTGCCTCAGCAGTCAGGTGGGAATCTCTTAGCAGAGGGGACACTGTTTGAAATTGTGTAATGCTGCCACCATCACACCACAATGCCTGCAAAACCAGCATCAGAGGGGAGAGTGTGAGATGATCAAGTACATCTACCCAAATGGGCACCACAGATCCCAGAGATCTCTGTGGACAGGACTTGATATGGTGGTGGGCATGGAGGAACCCTGCTGCCTTGGTTGGGTGAGGGCTGAAAGGCAGGAAAAGGACCTGGTGTATCAGCACAACCTTGAGAAAAAATTCCATGGGAGGGAGCAATGTCACAGAAAAAACCAGGGAGAGTGGTGGGAGAAGGGAGTGGAGGAGCAGTAAGATGGGCTGATGACCAGCTGCCTGGACTCAGAAGAGCTGCTTGTTTCAGGGGTGTATCACACCCCACAGCAGAAAGGTGTCATTTGCCCGGAAATCCAGGGCTAGGGTGCTGAGGAGCAATATAAAGGGCCTAAACAAGCCTGTCTTCCTGACAACAGGCAACAGGCTCCTCCTTTTCACAATCTGGAGCTAAGGGGAATGGTCAGTACATCCAGTGGAAGTCTATTTTGACAGGCTCAACAGGCTACAGTCCTCTTCTTCAAAGATCTGATGGGGTTTCACTCTGGACTAAAATCAACAAAGACCCTCCTGATCCATTTTGTGTTGTGCAATTTCTCCAATGAGGCTGAAGAAAATTTCTTTCTCTTCAGCCAGAGTGAAAACCACCACTGTGATTCTGTTCTACCACCACAATTACAGATAGCCCATATTAAAACTAGAGTTGTGCACAGCTGTTTTCTGTGGTACTGTTCTGTATGCTAAGTTTTTCACTCTAGTAGTACTCTATTTTGAGCTGCAGAATATTTTGATATAAATGGGAAGTTAGTGTTGATGTTGGATACAAATGCTATGACTCTCACTAACTGGACTAATGTACATGTCTGCAACTGAGCATGTTTCAAGCGACTGCTTTCTGCTCAGGGGTAAAGGATATGTTTCAATGAAGAGTGAGTTTCTTTTTAGTTGGTTTTTAAAATTACAAATGGAAAGGTGAGCAGCCCTCTGTAAATAGAAACAGGATACATAGATTCTTTTAAATTTCATGATGACACATCTTCCCTACAGAAGAAAAGAGGGAAGGCATGGAAATGAAATCCGGTTACAGCATTTCAATTTATCTTCATTCAACACTGTAGGCTCAGCTCTGCTCTTCATTTGCATTTAAACAAGGAAGTTTCAATAAAGAAATTGTTGAATTACTTGGGAGTGTCTTTAGAGCAGCGTGAAAAGACAGTGAAAACTCTTCTGTTCCTTAACCACAGTGGTAGGAAGTTTACTGAGACCTCTGGCTACATTTTGGGAGATGCAGGGAGGGTCCACCCTCAACAGCACGTGTGTAGTTTTAGACACAGAGTAATTGTGTTAATGTGATGAGATTTAAACTGTTTTCACTTGCTTAGATATTTTGCTGCATCAGAAGTCTAATTAGAGCTCTGGTTTATGGAAAACTAAAGAACTAGGTTAAAAACAGATCAAGAAGGAATTATCTCAAAAGCACACATAATAATCATTCTTAGTCACATTTTAGAATTTCTGATAGAGAATGGCAAAACTGGTAAACTCATGCTTTCACAAATTCTTCCCTCTCTTTCCTTATGGAGATGAGCAGCCTTCTTAAACTCCTACCTGATGAAGTGAAGGACTCTGTGCTAACACTCCAGAACAGAACTTCATGGTGCAGATCTTCATTAGCCCTGGCTATAAGCCCTGGGACTCCCCAGCAATCTCTCTAGACTTTGTGTCCAGAGTCCATGATTGCTCTCCCTGGCAAGTTATTAACTGGCACTTAATTTTATAATGGTGCTGAACTTTGAGGCCTGATTGTTTTTTTCTTGAATATACCATAAAGGTATGTTTAAAAAAAAGGGGAGGGGGGAGGGAGGGGTTGGAAGGTTATTTTCAAGAAGTCAAATTTTATAGGTTTTTTAGGAAGTCAGTTTTTGGAATAGAGTTGTGCTAACATGCCAGGCTATGGGAGATAGGATCTGTGTCTTCTCCTTTTTTTTTCCTGCTTGTCCAATCCAATTTCAGGGAGTTTGCTCTTTTATTTAAACTCAGGTTTTCCAGAGTTGTCATTATGTAAATTACTTAAAGTTTATGTTATGTTTCTGTGAGTGAACTGCAAGCAATTTAAAAAAAGGGTTATTTGATCTTGTAGATCAGTTTCTGTGTCAAGACAGCAGGCACTGGAAACATCTCTGGTTTGTGTCCTTCAGGCTGTTAGCAAGCAAGACCTGCAAGTTTGTGTGAGGGGGGCATATGCAAGGACCTGACAAAAAGATGTGCAAGCAAGTCCCTCTGCTGCTCCTCTTTAATCCCTCTGATCACCTTGACTCTGGAAGGCAGTTAATGCTCAATAGTCCTATATCTGCAGGTGGAGTTTTGCTATTAGAGATTATGGCAATTCCTGACAGAAAGGACATTGCACATAGCTCAGCACCCGGCACTTGGCTATTCCAGATATAAGTTTCACCTGATCAAAAAAAGCAAAAAAATTTTGGTTGTTTTTTTTTTTAATTAAGCAACTCTACAATGTTAAATATTTTTAGCTGTGAGGGCAGCTTTTTGAGACCTCAGATTAGCATATTAAATTGGTGGTTTTCTTACGTGCAATAGATTTTCCTGTTTGCTTATAAAAGTATCTGGGACTGGCAGTTTTTAGTCATAAAGTTAATTTATAGTGTCTATAAGTCTCCTGTCAGCTCTATCAGTAAGAGATCGATAGGGTCAAATATTTGGGTTTTCCTGGGGGCTTTTTTCTTGAAAATTAATGTGGGATTGAGTAAAGAGTCTGGGAGGTGATTTTTTTATGAAAACCATCACCAGAACAAATGTACCCATCTGGATCATCTCTTCAGCTTTCAAATAGGATTTATTTCTGCTTCCTGAACATGCTCTATTTCTCATTTATTCCTCTGGCTGCTCATGTGAAAAAGAACAGACACAAATACCAGGAAGAATGGACCCCTTCCCCAGCCATAAAAGCAAGGAAAATTCACAGGACAGGACAGAAGAGCTGCAGCCCAGGTCAGAGTCCCAGCTGTGCAGAGGGCATGTGCGTGGTGACTCCATACCCTGGTCCATGACCAGATGGATCCAGTGGAGAGAGAGCAGTTTTGCCTTGCTGAGGAGGACACAATGCACAACCATGATGGATGTTGACTGGGCAGGTACTGAAGGGGGAAGCATTCAACCCTTTGCAGCTTCTGAGATTATTATACAGCAATTAAAATAGCTCCCACCGTGTAAAAACATGCCATCAGATAACAGGACACTCTGACTCATTAAATGGACCCTTGCCAAAATTGTTTCTGGAGTGTTCCAGTTTCTTGCTTGGGTCATGATGTTAAATCATTGCTTGCACTCGAGTTCTGTGAGCCAGCCACTTGCAGGTTGAATAGACCCATAAACACAGCTGTGCTGGCAGCCACCTTTTAAAGGGGGTTCTCCAAGCATTGGGCTTGACTTTTAAAAATAGCCTGTTTTTTCTGCACAGACTCTCATCTTCAAAGCATGACCTCCTTGCTGAAATCTGGTTGTGAAATACGACTTTCCCATTCACCTGCTGGCAGTGGGATGCTTTCTGTGCAAGATGAGTGTGATGGCACAGTATTTCATTCTGTTTGGTGATTTAAGGCTGTCAGCAGCAGGCTGTGCCACGATGGGCCTCTCTCTCCTCTGCTTGCCTGTCTCTCCCCAGGGGAAGATGCCATTTCCATTTGTGTAGGGTTTTTTTAACCACTTGCACTGCAAATGCCTATGAGAGGGGGGCAGACATAGGAATGTTTGCAGCATCCTCAAAGTGGTCCAATGCTAGATGCACATTTCTGCACATTTATAAATGAAATAACCTTTTATTCATAGGCCCACATTTCATACAACCACTCCACTTTGGAGAAAACAGAAGGAAAATAAATTTTGCCTCACCTGACCCCAGGGAAGGCTTTTCCTGAGAGGTTTCAATAGAATCACAGAAAGTCATTTGGAGGTATGTTACCAAGCACATGCAGCTTGCACCTCAGATTTCCAAATTCATTTTGCCTACTAGACACTGCTTTTGTTTAGAGTACTATTTGTAACCAGCAGTTTTCACTTATATTTAATAACTATGCTGTGTTGCTTAAGGAAAATAAAAGTAAGTAGCAGACAGTTTATTAATTTAAATTAAT
>VZRX01013981.1:0-42676 GCA_013398075.1 Notiomystis cincta
AGCTGTGCCAGCAGTGATGGAGCCCAGGATCCTGGTTCAGGGATGTGAGTGGCAGTGCAGAGCTTCCCTGAGTGTTTGTCACGCGCTGTCCCTGCAGCCGCTCCGCGGAGGGCCAGGCACACGAATCCTGGGGCAGAGTGTGGTTGCTACATAAAATCCGAGGAATACTTCTCAAATGAGCAGGATATATTGCAGGGGCTAACTGCTCTCTGAGTTTTTATTGCTGAATCTTTTGCTCAAATAGTTAAGCACAGTGAATAGTGGCATAAATGCCTGCAAAACTTCAGTCAAAACTTCCAGCGACCCAGTATTTTGGGAGTTGCAGCTTATAATATACAAACATAACAATTTCAGAGCAGAACATCATTTGAAGTAAGAACATTTCTGACTGTTATTTTTTTACTGTAGACTCAGGGACGTTTTTAATGCTGATAAAAGCTTAGAAGCCTGAGCAACTAACTTAAGTAATTGTATTTAATTAATTAATATTTTAAGAAAAAGAAAGTTTTAGTTTTTAGGTGCAAAAGTTTGGTTTTGTTCCTCAAACTAGGTTCAGAAATGATGCAGTATTTGCTTTCCCATCCCTCTTATTTTTTTGCACAAAGCTGGGATTGGACTGGAAAATAATTTGTGCTATGTGTCTATCTCAGAGATCATGGATGTAGAATTAGGTAATTTAGATTTTTTTCATAGCCAGGGAAGATAGTGAAATGAAACACCAAAATAACATCTCATAGGTAACAGTAATAGTAATTTTCCATAATGTGCTAATTACCTACCAAGAATCTTTCAGAATCTGTGGAGATTATTGTAATATCCTTGTCAATTTGCAATTGTATCTATCCCCATCTCTCTGGTGAATTTAAGGATGCCTTCTCAAAAACAAAAAAGAGTCTCTTTTCTTGCCCATCCATGTCTAAGCACTGCCACCATCCTCCACCTGTAAAGGGACAGAGGTTTTTGAAGTTTTATCTGATTTAAAACAAGGACCAGATTGATGTTACAGTTTTCTGCTGAATGCCCTAATAACACTGGTGTGAAATAAAAATTCATAACTACCTCTGTGTTTACTGTACAAAGTCTGGATCCTGATAGATGTGATCAAAGACTGAGGATCTGGGTTAGACGTGTTAGCTGAGCAAAACCCAGGACTTAGCTGCAAAATGTTTATACTCAGAGCTTAATGTTGCAAGGACTGATGTAGTTTTCAGTGTGCTTGCAGGTTGAAGGTGCTGAAGTACTCTGTTATCCACCTTGCTGACAGTGGAGTAAATAGGTGCCTGATTCCTATTTTGAACTTTCTGACTTTATAGATTCAATAGTTACTTATTTTAGTGGATTTCTCGTGGTAATACATTGTGTTGTACATGTGAGATGTAGCACATATGGGTGTTTCTCTTCTTAATTTAAAGCCTGTCACAGCTGCTCCTATTTCTGCCTAAAAGCTTCATTTATTTTTTAGTTGCCAAAAATAATCTTATGCTCCTTAAATCAAGAGTTTCAGCTGCATCATATCTCTGTTGACTTTTTGAAACAACCAGCTTTGCCTAGACAATTTCTGCTACAAGCATGCTTTTCAACATGAGGGTATACAGTAAGCTGAAAGTATTAAATCATAGAGTAAGAATTTTAATGGGATTTGTTGACATGAGATTCTAAATAATAATTTATTTTTCTATGCTGGTTGAGGGGTCACCCATGTGCACGAATTCAGTTTTGAAAAGCTAACACATTAAAGTGAAGAGCAAGCATCAGCTCACTAGTTACAGTGTAGTCTGTGCTGTTTGGTCTAGAAATGAAAGAACCAAGGAGCAGTGTAGGTAGTGCCTCTGCTCAGTAGTCTGAATGAAATATCCCCTTTATTTCTTACACTCAAGTCTTGTGTCCTCTGCAAGAAATGCCAAAGGGTGTCCTTTTGTTTGGCATATGCCTTATTATGAGTGTCCAGAGGCTGTATCAGAGAAAAAGCATGAATTGATAGTACTCTACAGACTGGTTCAGGCAGCAGAATTAAACAGGTCAGCCATGCTCAAACCAAAGACGCTTTCACCCTCCAGCTGCTCTCAAACACAAAACAGTTCTGCAGGTATTTCTTGAATCAAATGGCTGGAGCCATTTTGCTATGTGAAAAGGGTATAAATAGCAGCTGCTAGTTCAGGAACATTATTTGCAGCTTAGAGAACTGACATCCCTGGTTTTTGATCCCCTAATTAGACAGAATTTGAAAAAGTTGTGTTTAATTTGCAATTGACTTTAAAATCACAGAGTGTGTATTTCAGAATGACATTAAACAGCTTTTTAATACCCATCAGAGCTTAGTGTTCCTAAATTGGTCCCCAGTGGTAACTTTGAAAGTGTGATAGATCATAGAAGTTCACAGAGCACAACCTAGTCACAGCTTTATTCTGCTTTGAGCAATCCTCAGGTGGAAGAGGCTTGTGGGCAGCCCAGGACCTGGCTCACCGTGGGCTAGAGGGGGACAGGAGACTGATCACATGCAAGGGAGATCTTTTATGCAGGATGACTTGGAGAAAATAGCTGAAAATCATGTATTGACAGGAGATGTTTCATTATGGAACACTGTTCCATAGTGAAAAGAGTGGTAGCAAAGATTGGTAACAAATTGTCATAGCTGTTAACCCACAACCTCAAAGGGAATTCACATAAAGAATAAGACACGGCACCAAAGTCTAAAATTAATTCCTGAGTGTTTTGAGCAATTGGTTTTTGTACTAGGAAGTCTGGTGTAAACAATAATAAAACTGCAAATGAGTACACACACCAATTCAGTGGGAAGGAGCCATCACAGCTTTTGAAAAATTAAATATCTCCCCATAAATCCATTTGGGTTCTTTGAAGCAGTAAAAGATCGTGAGGATAGGGTTGCCCTGGTTGATATTGTGTACTAAGACTAAAAAATCCTAACTTTTTCAGCAGTCCTTACCAAAGCTTCTAAATTAAATAAAGCTATCATGGGATGAAAATTATGAAGAAAGTTAAGAAGAGGCATAAATGGTAATTTTTTGGGACCGCATGGAATTAGCGTTTGAATGTCGCAGAACCTTGTTCCAGAACTTGTGCCACTGAAAATATTAAATCATAGAGTAAGAATTTTAATGGGATATTACTAAATGGTGTGGGAAGGAGATGAAGTATGACTTGACAAGGACTGACAATGATACAAAATTTTTCAGAGTAATAGAAAAAAAAGGTCTAAAGATCTGCAGGATTATCTGATAATACTGAAAGGCTGGGCAGACAAAATTCATGTTGATAGATGCAAAATAATGCACGTGGGGAATATACCATCCAATTAAAAATGCAGTATGGTGGGCTTTAAGTTAGACTCAAGAAATCCCTAAACTGCTGACTGTCAGAAGCTGGGAGGTTTAGCAGGGAATGTCATGTGTGTCTGCCCTATATTTTACATGTTCTCCCTAAACATCTGCTACTGGCCACTGTCAGAGAGGCAGGGAACTGAGCTGGATGAACCTTTGTCTGACTTAGTGCAGCTGTTCTTATATTCTGGGGAGTGCAAGGAATAGAAAGGAAATATGATTTAAATTTTTTTTAATAGTTGAGATTGCAGCTAAAAATGGAATTTCATAAGGAGAAAACACGTTTTTTAGCTCAAGGGCTTTCTCTGTTGAATTTCTAAGGTCTCCAGCAAAAGGAAAAGGTCATAATGTTTCATAATTGAAGAGCAACCTGAACATTAGTGTTGCTTCTATTATATAATGCTGTTTATCTTGCCTTAGATATTACTTCTCGTAACAGTTAAGACTGATTTTTTTTTTTTTCCTAATGAAGGTAAACCTGTATTGACTAACCAGGTGAAAAAAAGCTGTAAGAGCCAGATTGCTATAGGGTTGGGAAGGTGATAATGTACAGAAGTTTGCTAACTGGCTATTTCAGACATTGCCTTGAAGACTGCACACTACTGCCCAGAAACCTTACTGGGCTCTTTCTTTATATGCTGTAGACTTGAAATATAACAAACCTCTTGATCTTAAAGGGCTTCTTTGAATTTTTATAGCCCTGTTTAGGCTGCTCTATGTGACATGAAGTAGGTTGATGGATAAAGACTTGGAAATGCACAGTCTGCCTTTGAGGTTCTTAGAGGTCTATTCAGTTAGGTAGAATGATAAAACTTTATGGTCTTAACTGCCTGATAATTTACTGTGGCATCCATCTTTCAAATGATGATTACATCTCTATTTAATCAGGAGGAATAGCCATCTTTCAGATAAATTTAAATTGCAAAAAATGCTTATACAAGTGTCCATAGTTCACAAAACGGTCTTTTTCTTCTCTAAATCCTAAAAATATATATGACTGGAGCAGTTTTGTTCTTTATATTTGCAGTGAAATCCAAAAGACTGAGGCATTAATTTTGTCAGTTGGATAAAGCTTTTTTTTTTCCTAGAAGCTTTTTGTTTTGCAAGGAAACTCAATTAGCAGAGTATGCATAATTGTGGGCATGGCATGTATTTCTTCCTTGGTGGGTCTCACTGATGGCAGCATCAGATAAAAGGATTTAGGAGGAGCTGTGCCATGGCAATGCAGATCTTATTTACCTGGAGAAAACCTTCTGCTGTCTTGACAGCTCTGTAAGACTGTCAGCCAGGGGCGAAGAATCCTAACTTGTACTCTAATTTGGTTGAAACTTGAATGCATGGGAGAGTGCAGCTATTACCTCTAGCCAAACAGAAATGACTCAACATGTTGATAGCTTGAATGAATAAGTAACTTTTAAAGAAAAAGTGTTAACGTAAGACTCAAATTACCGTTCCCACTGCCACCTTTTACAAACCTGAAACTCCCCTTCTCACAGGAGTGTTGTCTTTGCATCTGTGTGGAGCTGTGTGGGCTTGCAAGGGAACTCTGTCATCTGCTTACCTTTTCCTTATAGTCTTACATTATATATATTCTGAAATCCTTTAGTAACCTATGCAGCACAAGCAAGAATTGAAAACAAAGATCAGCACACTGCCTCTCACTCCTGGAGGAACACTGGACTGGGAATGAGGCATTGGCTAGCTGTTTGTCCATATGCTTAGTCCTAAATTTCTCTGCTTGACTGCCATTTTAAAAGTTCACTGCACTGATTTCTGTGACATTTGTTTCCTACTTACTGGGGAAGAACCAACAACTTCGTTTGTGCAGCGTTAGTAACTTGGTCTGTATGTGAGTCAGCTGTCACAGGAAAGTGGAGTTCAGCATAAATGTATGCATGCATAGTGGGGGAGGGATTCCTTATCCACCCTAAGAAAATAATAAAAATTTAAAGGAATCTTTGGAGGTATTTTGACTGTGCTGGTGGCACATGCCTGGCATATGAAATACTGGACACTTATGCATGTTCCTAATTACAATCTCCTTATCATAAACAATTACTGTTAAATGCAGTGCATGGTGAAGGGGGAGGAGGGAGAAACCCAGGTAGGATTGTTTGGAGCTGCATGAGTCTGTATTTGCCTCAGGCTTAGTTAGCTGTCAAGAAAACCCCTGGAGCACCCAGAATTCACAGGCTTTACAGCTGATCATAATCAATAAAGGCAAACACTGAAGCCAGGGAAAGTGGGCAAACACATGTTGTCCTCTTGACCATTGCAGGCCAGAGCTGTGTGCAGCTGAGTAATTGTGGAGAGGTACGAGGGTCAGAGACACACTGGCTTTAGGCATCTGTAAGTGGTGCATGAAGCTCTGATCAAACTGAGGTGATCACTGTGTGAGGTGATGTCTGCTCTTCCGTGGTCAATAAGGATGTTTTTTTATTTGTGTCCTTTGGGTTCCTGTGCTTCTTTGCATGGGGGCACAGGATACTTCCTGGGAGAGCGAGAAAGCACAAAAGGTCAGGCTGCTGCTTGATGAATATCAGCTAACAGCATGGTTGGCAGTGTTTTCTGCAGCTTCTGGTGAGAGGCAGTAACACAGGAATAGCAGTGGCTCATGTTCATCAGTGTAAAAACTATCACCTGCAGTACCACAGCAAATCTGCCTCTTTTAAGATAGCTTTGGAGCAGACTTAAAATGATGTTATTTGGTCACTTATCCACTAAAGTGAGTGAGATTCTGCTGCCCTTTGTTACCTACAGGATATTGCTCCATGCTTTGGCTTAATGAATTTTGGGGAATAAGAAATCCGATTGCCATCGTTAAATGTGTCAGTACAAAACTTGCAGTGTGCACAGCATTAAATACTGTAAGAGAACAGCTTTCTTCAGAACATGATCCAGACCGAAGGTTTTAAGGTTTTAAGGTTCATACTAACTCTAATTTATCAGGTGAGGATGCTGCTGCCTTAACAGTCTGCACAGTCAAAAGTTTCAGGATATATCAGGTGATTTAGTGGAGTATAACCTGCTGGGACCTATGGTAAACTTCATTAGTTTTTCTGTTTTAAGAATACACATAGGGTCAGTCATGACAGAGCAAGTGATACAAGTTTGTCATGTGTTCAATACTTGCACATTAGAATCCCTAAATAAATATTCCCTTTACAGTCTTGCTGTTTGGATGCTTCCTGTCTCCACCTCCTTGCCATTGATAGAAGAGAATTGCAAGGAGCCACAGCAAGACTGCTGGTTTGGGATAAAAAATAGAGGATACAAGCTCAGGCAACTGATGCTTTGTAATGCCAGAGGACAGGTGGATCAATATCTGGTACTGTGGATCTCCAACAGTTCCTGGAAGCATTATTTAAAATGGCTCTTTCTATATGGTTGGAAAAGTGTTAGATCCCATAAGAAAGGAAATATTTGTATGTTTTGACAGGTAATCATAATATTTCTGTATTAACAAATAACTTGTCTCCATGCCTACAAGAAATTCTACTCTTTTATCTTTTCACACACATAGATAATTTTCTGGTGCTTTTATTAGTCTATTCTCAGTGGACTGACTTTTGGGTACTCTTGAACAAGAAGAGGATTCTGACCCCAGCTGAATAAATTCTGCAATTCCAAGTGTCTGTGTGCTTGACTGACTGAACTTATCCTTAAATCCTGTATTCCTGTTCATCACTGCAGGTCATATGTTTGCTTAGCATTTCTGCCCCTCCCCAGGCAGGCAGGGCGGGCTTGCAGCCAACTCAGTCTCTGCCCTCCTGTTGCAATGTCCGTCCTCAGAAAGATTGGCAGGGTTGAAACCTTGATGATGTGGGAAGTTTGTTTTGAACCTGTTCCTTAGAAAAGATAAGCATGCAAAAATATGAATTTAGGTGGGGCTTCATTCTCATCAGCGTTTTTACGAGAATGAAAAGGGTGACAGTGGAAATTGCAAGGAAAGGCAAGATATAGAGCAGATCCTATCCAGCTCTCATTTAACACACAGTGATTGTGATTTTGACTGATTTAATTGAATAGCAATTTACTGAGTCAGACTTCTTGGTTCCTTGAGAAAAGAACTTGTAAAAAATTAATGTTGCATCATTTGATACTCTGTAGATAGTGACCGTAGTCATGTAGGTGGTTTTGAGCAGTCCCTGTTCCTCGTGAGGGTAATAGACAGCATTTTGACTATCTTAAGCCAAATCTTTGTTCCTGTCTGAAGACAATAGCCATCTTTTCTTTCTTTTTTATTTTTTTTTCCCCTGGGAACAGTTTCTGAAGGAAGAGATTTCTTGTTTTATCTTCTTTCCTGGAATAGTTAGGATCTGTCATAAACAGTGGGATTGGTGGTCACCTGCCTTCCAGCTCTTCGAGGGATGTCTGGGATCCAAAAATTACTTCCTTAAACTGTCACAAGTGCCTTTAATGCTATGATAAAAAGCATTTTCCATGAAGTGCAAACCTGTTGCATGAGCTGTGATACACCTTCTTCAACTTTCCTCATGATAAATATATATTTTAAATTAAGGAACACAAGGAAAAGAGACACAAATAAAGTCTTGAAGAAAGCTTGAATGAGCATCTGGCACTTTTGTCAGAATTTATAAAAATAAAAAGGCTGCTGCAAAAGGCTTCTTGGTAGATACTAGAAAAGCAGGTGAACAAAAGTACAAACTGAGTGAGTATGTGGAAAAACCCACACCCCTCACCTGCTAGCCAGTTCTGCAGTCACCTACCATTAGTATTTGGGAAAACAACTCACAATCCAATAAAACTGAACATTTCTCTTACACTTGTAATACTGCAACCAACTCTGACTGTATGTGTGGAAATCAGGGGCTTCATAGGCCCTCCATATGTTATTTTTTAAGGGGAACTTTAGGGTTTTCCTCATTTAATCTCTAAGTGTATAAAAGGCTAATACTGGAATATACTGTGAGCTTGTTCTAAACTTGCTTCTACTTTATATCAGTGTTCTGGTGAGTCTTTTGCTCAGAGGATTTGATTTAGATGTCAACAAAATTAAAACTTTAGCTTAAATATTGATTTGTCTTAGTCTCTCCAGGACTTTTTCTTCTCCATGATCCATCTTACCCAGCTTTATTTTACCTCAATATTACTGTCTTGCTCATATCCTGAGATGGAGTTAATGGTAGCAAAACCTGAGATAAATAATTTTCTAGCCCTTTGTAAGCTTTCAGTAGTTATTATAGAACCAGACAGATTTAACCTGAGCCCACAAGAAATCACACAGAGTGAAGGAGTCTGAGAGTGCTGTCTTTTTATTCAAAATTATTTAAAATAAGCCACTGCATAGTGTAACAGCCTATGCCAGCTGCTGATGGCAGACACTATGGCAGGAACTGTTTCCTGCAAAGGGCACTGTTAGATTTGAAATGTGACTTTGTGGCTTTTAAGGGTTTTTTTTTGGCAGAGGCTTTACTTGTCTGCTCGTAATGTGCTGAGATATAAGGGTAAAATAAACAGTGAATACTTCGCTGAAATTCTGTTTTCTTAAACTTTTCAATATTTCTGCAGAATTGACAAAAATTCAGTCTTCAATCTTATAATTAGAAAATAAATCCATAACTTTTATCTACATTATAACTGTCTTGAAAAAGAAGAACTAAGTTAATTAAAATACAATTAATTTTCCTTGGATTACTTTTGAATTTTTTTTAAAATTGTGTCCTAGTAAAAATGTGCTTTGAAAAGTGTTGACTAAAAATGAACTTAGAATTTGGCAATTTTATGATTATCTTCTCTCTAGATATAAATATGCTGAGGATTTATTCATATGGGAGACCAGAAGCACCACTAGAAGATAAAACTTCTTGAAATGCAAAAGCCTATTGCCTAATTCAAATTTCCCCCTAATTGAAGACTTTTCAAACCATGTGTTTTATAATGGTTCAGGAGCAGTAAAACCTTTTAAGGTTTCTTTCTGAATGAATAACTATTTCAGAAGTTAGCCAAGTTCAAGGGCATTCTTATCTGCTGTACAGTTCCAGCCATAATTTCACATAATTTCTGTTACTTCATAAAGCTGATGTCTCAAAACATATTTCTGACCACTGTCAGGCCACTTTTCAAGTTCAAACATGAAACCCCCTCAAGTGCAATGCAGTAGTTTTCAGCTGATTTAGTGTGGAAGGAATGTAGCTTTTCTCTCTATGGTGGGATTTACCTTATTACTGGGTGCTTTTTCCCTGCTGGGACCTACTCAGGCCTCTTTTCTCAGGCACAATTCCTACAGGGAGTAGAACTGAACATTTGCTTAAGTCAGGAGTGCTAAATTAGGCAAATGTGAGATGGAAAAATTGCTGCAAAATACCCAGGAGAATAATAAATTACCAACTGCTAAACATGGCAGTTCTCTGTTATAGAGCTTGGAGCCGTAGCCCTGGCCAGGAAGTTGTTCTTTCTAGAGCCTGGTTTATGACTTGTGGAGAACTGAGGCAGTGGATGGAAGGAAACTTTACCAGCCCCAGTATGGTGAACAGCACAGATGGCTTGCTTTCCCCACAGATGAGCCTTGTTTTTTTGAAGCTGGCAGAATCTGTGTTAGAAAAAATTCCCAGCTCAGCAGCAGCACTTCTGTGTACAGCTGTGGCTTGCATCTGTCAAAGCTTGTCTCCAAGCAGTGGAGGCAGCTCAAAAGTTCCATTAATAGCACAGGACATAAACACTTGGATACCAATACACTGTGCCTCATAGCTTTTGACCCATTTTTATGCTGAAGGTAGCATACAGGGCACTGGATATTACAAGTGTCTGTCAACATGCTTAGAGCATTATTATTTATCATTTTATTACCATGGGTGTCAGTTGGACAAGTTCCTTTTTGGTTCATGTTCCTACCATGCCCTTTTTGTTATTTTTTTGAATTGAAATACATGAAGAGAGATCTGTGATGTCAGTGCTGGAAATTTCAACCTCACTCTAATAATAAAAGTTCCCTTGTTTCAAGCAGCTAGGCTGTTGTCTATTTTCTTGCTTTGGACACTCAACCCATGATTTTGAGAAATCAAAACTCCGGTACAAAGCTTTAATGGATCGTAACCTACAAGTTTGCTCTCTGTGTTGTAACTTCCTGAAGGTAAGTAATAAATTATTTTGTTAGGCAGTCAAAAATGGTGCAAGAAGCCTATTAATGTTATCACAGTAACTCCAGCCAAAATGTCTCCACCTGAAGCTGTATATAGAAAGGAAAATCAAAGAGTCAGTAAAATACAGCAGACATCACTGAATGATAGATTTACAGTGACTGTCTTGGATACCTTTCTGTGAGCTTTAAAGCCAATGAATATATTTTATCTGATTGTAACTTTTCCAGGAAAATAAAAGCTATGCATACAGTGTGTACTCCATCAGACTTTACAGTATCAACTCTTTTTGGCATAGTTACTAACACAAATGAGTTCTTTTTCTCCTACCTGATGAATACCATAGTAATTTCTGTGACCAGAACACTAGACATTTTGATTATCTGCTATCAGTTAACAGTTATTTCCTGCTACTGAAAGATGCTTGCCAAATAAGTTTTTACAAAGTAGATACAAGAAGTCCTTGTTTTAGAGTTTTCATTATGCTACTGAAAGCCTCCAGGAACTGAAAAGAAAGAGATTTTCTAAGTCCTTGTTGAGGGATCAGCATAGCTATAACAAAAGGATATGTAGAACCATGGTGGAAGATTTGAGTCTATTGACAATAGCGACATTTGTTTCTTAATTCTTGTTCTTATCTGAAATTTATCCATTGGTGAATTTAAAATATTTTCCTTGAATTTCTATTCAATGAGTCTCTGTCTCAAAACAATTGCCACACATGGTGTACAATACTTTGTGTTAGTTTTACTAGAGAAAAATTAAATAGTTTTATAACTGACTGAACTCTTCACTTTTGAAACCAGATAGATCATGTGAAGAATTCAGCAAACTTAATAGATAAAGAGTTCAAGAATGGGTTAATGTAAGACTATACATGTTTTCTGGCTGCATGCAGGCATTCAGTCCTGCTTTCCAAATTACCTTTAGAAAGTATTTGTAGTTTCTAGGTGCCAATGGCTCTGACTGAGACACAGGCCTTTGCTCTGGGGATCTGGGAACAGTGATATTTCAGAATGTATCTCAGTGTATTGCTGATCCCAGCCCTATAGAACAGCTACCTGCATATTCAGTTTATATTTCTATGGGTACAAGGCTGTTGTACCACCACACTTCAAGCCAGTGCCAAGTGGCTGCTGCTGACCCAGGTGAGGTCCCCAGCATCCTGCAAATCAGTGTGTCCTTGGGAGCTCAGGCTCCTGCCCATGCTCGAGTTCAGTTCCTGCTGGACGCTGCTGAGGTTGTTTTTTGGAAACTACTCAATTCCTTTTGACAATAGACAGTGAGGAGAAAATGGGGAAGGAGGGAGGAAATAAAGAAGAAGAAACTGGCAGGGAGCCTGTTTGTCTCATACTTGCTGCTGATCAGGTAGAGAGAAAATAGTCATTAAGTGTCCCCCACTCCAGAGCAACCAGCACGAGTCCTCCACCACATGAAACAAAGCATCAGTCTGATGGCACAGTAGACTGACTTTTGTGTGTGACATTCTTCTGTGACCAGGTTTAGCTGGGCATACTTCTTACACATGGAAGGAGAAAGGGGACATTTGAAATGAGTATAGACTTTGTTCATATCTTACACAGCTGAGCACAGCTGAAATTCAGGAGTCCTCTCGGTTGCAGACAGTTAAACAAAACATGTTCTGACTGATTGTCACCTTCATAGAGTTTTCTACATACTCTGTAGCCCCAAGTGGTCAGGAGTCAGAGGCAAAGTTCTCAAGAGATCACAGGGTGGCTGAAGAATAACTCCTTCAATGCAACAGGCTAATTGTTTAGGTATAGCAACTAATTAAAAAACCCTACTCTCAACTAAGTGAGTGATTTTTATATTTTTGCTTTTCAACCTTATGGAATAACATTTTCAGGTTTTTTCTTCTAATTGTTCTTTCTACGAAGACAGAAAATAAGGAAATACAGCAGAACATCTTCTGTAACTCCATGAATCCAGGAATGAGGCTCTAAGTAAAAAGATGATAATAACAAATTTTATAGACTGTGGGCCAGATGAAGGGCAGTGGAGAGGCTTGCTGAAGTAGAAAACCTTGAGAGTATCTTAATATCCACAATATTCTTTCTAACACCATAAAGTTCAGAACTGCAAGGGACATTGAAGTGCCTGAGTATGCACACATGCACACATCCCTTCCCTCTGCAGAAGTGACTGCAGAGGGTTTTACTGGTCAATCCATTAACAGCTTGAATATTTTCAATGGGAAAGGAATATTCTTGGATAAAAAGGAATATTCTTTCAACAGGAGCAATACTTTGAGTGGGGGTGAATTGTTATGTTTTTTTCTCACAGATCTATACTAAAAATACACTGATTTTTTAAGCATGTTTGAAATACAGCAAGTCAGGGATAGGTTTGCTTTTAGTTTCTGAATCAGAGTGAACAGATCTGAACTGCTAACCCCTTAGAATGACACAGACATGAAAAGGATTTGTGTATCCTTTCACTGTGCTGAGATATCAGGATAATTATCCAACATACAGTTCCCTCTCAGTGCTTTTCAGTGCATTTTGAATGAAGAGACTGTGAGGATAGCTGATTTTAATCTGAGAATCCACTTTAAAGGGGCTCAGGAGATTCAGTGCTAATAGAGGAGCTAAGTGATACAGAAGTATTACTTACTCCTCAAATGGGAAGATGAAAATGAGAATCCTTAGATAATACAGGATGGAAATAGATACCTGCTGATCTTCCCCCAGGCTCAAATAAAGACTGAATGAAGAGTATGGAAGGAAGCTGATGCCATATAGGACTGTCCTTTATCAACTCTTTTCATTCATTCCAGTAGATCTGAACTCCATATTTTAGCTCTGAGAATATTGAAGAACTAGTAAATCTAGTGGAAGTGAGAGTTTGGACTCTCTGATGAAAAAAAAAATAGAATATTGTATAGTGGAGTGCAACAGGCTAGTTATGATGGTTGCTTAGCTTGTATTTCTCTGAGTGTCTGTGGCTTTTCACATCTATGTGTTTTATCACAACATTCCAGCCCCTTCTTTTGGGGTTTTGGGATTCACCTGTCATAATTTTGCACCCAAAAGATGGGCCAGATTCTTACTGAGGCTCTGGGAGACTGGCATAATATAAACATCAACATACCAATAACTTACCAGAAAGAGCAATGCAATCAGAAAAGCTTTGCTTTGCTCCTCTTTCCTTTCATGTTGTATTTATACAACAGGTTTGCAACATTATACTGCCTTTCCAGGAAGAATTACTATCTCCAAATTGACTTTTGTCAGACAGAACACTACAGGTAGCTCTGAAAATCTAAAAATTCAGTTAAAAGAAAAGTACATAATTTTTATTTCTGAGATGACTTCTAACATTTCTTCAAAATTTTCCATTGATTATCTCCATCCCACTCAAATCACAAACCACCTGCATGCTAATATTCTGCTGTCCCACATACTGTGTTTCTTGCCTTTATTGAAATTGTGTGCTCTGCTTTGGGAAATACACGATGCAAATGAGGCCTGCACTCTTTTATTCAGCCAGGAATACAACTGTCCCAGGTGGTATGTAAAGGCAATAAAAGGTGAGCTAGATTTAAGTACCTAATAATGAAATCTTTAGGTACATAATAATGTGAGAACGAGAGAAGATTTATGAGAACAGAGGAAAGCAAATGAATAAGCCTTTTTTAGCAGAAAACAACTAAAACTCTTTGTGATAAATTTTTCAGGAGGAACAAGACTGAAGAGAAGACTGGAATGAACTGTTCGATCTTTAAGGTCGCTTCCGATCCAAATAATTTCATGAGTCTATGATTCCATGTTTTCTCAGGCCATTTTAGTACAGGAACTAAAGAATTACTCTCTTTTGGGTTTTCAGTACCTATGTGGTACTAAAGGATCATATTTTTTCGTCTCAGAAGGTTAGGAATCTGACAGTATCAGGAATCATTAAGAGAGTTTTGTTTTCTCTAAATGACATTTCTGGAACTGGAGTCCCCTATGGAGTTCTGAGCTTCTGTCTTTGTTTCCTGTCCTCCTGTGATGCAGGGAATAAATGTTTCTTTGAATGCTGGTTCTTTGTTGAGTGCAGCATGGAGACATTTGAGAATCAACAGTCCCTTGTGTTTACAGAAGCAGTCACTTCCCACTGCATGCTGTCTAGGAATTACCACGCTAGTCAATTTAGGGTAAATTTGCAAAGTGGTGCACAGGGAGTCACACAGTTAAATCCCATTGATGTTAATGGGAGTCATGCAGCTAAATCCCTGCACATTGCTTTGTAATTTACCTCTTTGTGTTTCTCAAACCTGCTGGCTCATGACTAATTTGTGTCTCTTATAGAAAAGCTTCAGTGTGTTTTGGTAGTGGAATGGGCACAGTCTATCATTCACACTTTACCTGACATATAAATATAAATTCCAAAATACAGACATTCTCCCTAATGATTGATGTCTTCATATATATCTTTAAATGGGTTCCTTATAAGTTATAGAGTAGTGATAGGTCAAGCTAGCACCAAACACCACAGTCCTCAGAACCTCAAATCCTTTAAGCAAGAAAATAACATTACTAAAATTTTTGAAAGCTAAACCCATCTCATAGGAAGAAAAAAAAAGGAAAATATTTTGTTTTAATGAAAACATAACATCTTGAAAATTTGCTCGATCAATTCTGAAAATGCTTTGAACTTGGTCTTTGGTCTTCAGAATGGTGTGAGTTAGACTTTCCAAATTAATTTTAGTTTTCTGAACAGAAGTGCTTTTAGGTTCACTTGTGGGAAGGAGGAAATGCAAAATTCTAAACTAAAATTCTATAACTGAGGTTAAAGAATGGGGAAGTGGCTCCATGCAGGCATGAAAGTGCTTTGCCCCTGTGCATGTTTCAGTCTTGGCATTGTGGTGATGAGTATCATTGGGCACATTTAGACCTTGACTCCAGCTGGCCATGAGATTGTCAAAATGTCCATAACCATGCAGGTATCAACAGTAAAACACCTGTGCTGGTGCAATACTGCACCCATACTAGTGAGCTCTGGCTCCAAGGAAGGTTATTAGTTCAGTTGCAGCACCCTGCTGATGTGGCAACGCAGCTTCTGGTTCAAGAGTGGCCCAGGCAGCACTCTCCAAAGAGCCTGAACACCACCCTTCCTGGCAGGGCACAGGTATGCCCACAGAAACACTCATAAGATAATAAATGACTCTGTCCCCTGGGTAAGGTTTGGATGATTCCCAGTAAATGGGGCTGAAAACTGCACCATGAATGCTGGGAGGAAAAAGAAAATATTGCTTCATTTGTACTGCTGATTCACCCACTGAATGGAAAATGAGTTATGAAACCATGTAAGTAAAGACCCTGTCAGCAGACATATTATATGCAGAGCAGGCATATACCAGGTAAACCAGAAAACCTGATACAAAACCCCTGTAACTGCTCTGTTGGTCACTGAAGTCTGAGACAGACAGCTGGGCAACAGAGGTCAAGCTGGTATTCCTTGTCTCACTTTGATTCCCTATGAAAGATTCCAAAAAGTCACATGATTTTTACAGGGGAGTAAGGGGCAACTTTTTAGTTGTGGATTAGAAGCTGGTTGTAAATTAGTCTTACAAGAATATGAGCACGTTTCTTTTACCTTTGGAATACTGAAGACTCATATACAGAATATAAAGAATGTTAGAATCTTTTGTATTTTAATGAGAAAATTTGCTGTAAAGCTGTGTATTCTTGGCTTTATCTGGCTTCAGCATGGTTGCAGGCATATGGGAATAGCCTTTCTCATGGAGTTTTGATTTTTCTGTTTGACAGTGTGGTACACTGAGGGGAGTTTGTCATATCTGGGGCCCTGCAAACATCTGGACAGAGTAGGCAGAGCTATTATGGATCACCAGAACCTGGCTGCCATATGTTGTATACTTCCACTTGTGTGTCAGGATTGCATCATGGGGTCTCAATTTGTTAATCTCTGCAGGCATCAAATCTTTTCATAACAAGTGATTTTGATGGACATGTGAGCACCTGGAGTAAATTGAAAGGAGCAAACTGAGATGCAGAACTGCTGACTGACTGTGCTTCCAGCTTGTTTTAGCAGCAAATCTGCTTGAAGAGAAACAAACAGTAGGAGCTTCACAAACTTCTGATGCAGTACTGTGAATAGGAAGGCAGTGCTCTGATATGTTGTACCCGTGGCCAAAAGAAAAGGAAAAGTGCATTAAGATACTTAGATTGCACAAATCATAATACTCTACTTTTCAGGACAAGTTATGAAAAGATATTTAAGCTGATATCAATAAATATTAATAACTGGGGCTGGAAAAGGAGAAAAGAATTCAAATTTCAGAAAAGAATTTCTCAAGTGTGTCAGGAACAAACAACAGTTCAACAACTGTATCAGTCCAACATGAGATAAGGGTAGTAATCACAACACAGAAAAGGAAGTGTAAAACAAATATTTTTTTATCTGTTCCTGAAGAAAAGCAGGATGATGTATTCCAATGATAAAGTATTAAGGAAATACTTCCTATTGAGCTAGCAGATAAGGAGGACCATAAACTTAAACAGTGGAAGTTAAATATTTTTCTGAAATCAGCAAGACTGGCACCCTTGAGTGCCAAAAGAGTCAGAATGAGGAGACTGAATTTCTTTTACTAACTAGCAAATCTTGCAGCACTGAGGAAATTAAAAAATTCTTCAGAAATCAATCAAACATGATGGTATTGATTGGTAATGAAAGAGAAGTCACTGCTCTTTGGTAAAACTGGTGTAAAGCTAATCTGGAAAATAAATGATTGTAAAAATGATTCAATTAGTAAGATTTTAATGAAAAATAGGACATGTAGAATTTGAAATTGCAACAATGCTTGATAAAAATAATGTGTCTAATGCAGGGCTCTCACTTGTGCATGTGTTTAGTGAAGCTCTTGTTGAAGACTCTGAGCACCTATGGATTTTCTTGTCTAGCAGTGGAAGGAGGAGGGGTCCCTTGTGGGGCTCTGGCAGGAGTTGTCATCTGTCAAAGTTCAAGTGCCCACATCTGTATTCATCTAAACTTTTACAAACCATTAATTGTTCAATATGAACTAATAATTCAGGAGACAGAGTTGCCTTCAGAACACAATCCCCTTCTAAATTTATTATCTGAATTAGGTTATCTAAAATGGTCTGAAGGTGCTCATCTCTCCTTGCACAGGGAGACTGTAAAACTCTTTTAGTGTAGAGATGCTGGCTCAGGAGAGAAATCTGCCTGTGAATTAGGCTGGATCTGCCCTCCTTCATAGGTACCTTCTGTAAAATAACTATGAAAACACTGGAAAAGTAGTGGTTACCAGACACAAACTGTAATTGTATGTTAAGTAGATTGGACATCTGGATATTTCACAAGTGGTTAGAGCTTTTTCTTTTAAATAAGGAAGTTTTGAGGAAACATTCAAATACATGTTACATACAAGCTCCCCCTCCCCACCTGTTTAGCCAAATAAAAATGTGCATTGTGTCCTAGAGTATTCAGAATCTTTCCACTCTATTTTTAGACTCATGGCTTTCAAACAGAAGTTATTTATAGGTTTGTCCAGCCACAAAAGAAGGAAAAAATGATGTAGACAATATACAGAAGTATGGAAACTGTCAAGTAGAAAAGAATGATTGTCATAATATAGTGTTCTAAATTAAATAACAAACTGGTTTACTGATAGATCTCGAAGTGTTATGTATGGGAATTCATCATCCTGTGATGCATTTCTAGGCTAAATATTATTTAATACTTCAGTCAGTAATATAAAAGAAAGTATAAAATAAATGTTGGCAAGGCATATATATCACAAAGACTACTAGAGAAGTTATTAATAGAATAAATAAATAACACAGATCAACGTGAATTTTTTTGGCTAAAACCACTGAAAATATTGCTTTTGATACTGCCAAATAAAACACTGCACATCTGGAAAGGAAAACCACAGGTCAAGTTTACAGCATGTCAGGAAATGCTCTGGAAGGTAAGAAATGTCTTCAAGACTTGTCTAAAGACCTGGCTGAATATGATTTTACCATGAAGCTACCACAAAACCAAAGATCTCTGGATAAAACTAGAGAAAGCTGTGCAGGAACAGGGAATGGCATTCTGCAAATACAATAAGTAACATCCCTGCCATGACTCTGAGTCCCACTAGGGCATCTGTGCTTTATAAAGGAGATTACAGGAATGATGGAATTGGAAAAGCTACAATGATGGTTCTTCATCTCATAACCTCAGTGAGACCTACATGTGCAAAAGAAGGGGTAGAAATGATTTTATTGCATCAAGGAGTATTTTCATGAGGGAGGTGAAATTCAATCATAACAATCACAGATCACAGTGATGCAAGGAAAGCTAAATGTAAAAAAACTTCCCTAAAATTAAAAGATTTATGTATAAATGAGAAATGAACTGAAAATATTAACAGTGATAATAAGTTAAAAAAGGGCTAATATTGTTTAAATTTTGACAGATTATCTCTCACTAGGGTTATTTTAAGCTATGAAAATGTGTCTTTTAAATAAATGCTTTCATTCAGACGCTGTGGATTCACTGCAGAAGTTAGATCTGCTCCCCTGATATGCAAGTGTCAGATTAGATAATCACAACAGTTTTTCTAGGCTTCAAATCTAATAATATTTATAAACATTTCTCAAACAATCATATGTTTTGAGTTCTCTCTATAATTAACTGCTCTGCTCCCTCTGAGACCTGTGTTTCTCAAACATTACAGTCCTTTGACAAGGTAAGGTTCTCATCTCAAGTTTGGATGAAAATGTATTTTTTCTCTCTGTTTGTTTTGTTGCTTCTTTGATGGTTCCTGTTAATTTCTGTGTACCTTGTTCTTCCTACTTTAATAAGAACATTCAATTTCTGGAGGTATAATGATATATAATAATATATTATGTAGTAAAAATCCCTCTTCAGTATAAGTGCCACAGTGAATTCCATAATGTGTTATTTGGGACTAAGTTTAAGAACTTAATACCTCTTGTCCCTATTCAACATCAGTTTACAAAAAAGAGCAGACTCTCACAGGAAAATGAAATATCCAGTGGGCTCTACTATATTTTTTATATAAAAGATTATAGAGTAAGGAATTTTAAAGAAGGATTTATGCAGTAGAAGAAAGTACAAATAACATTGGAAATATACAGGAACAGAGAAGATGCTAATGAGAAAAGAAGAAATTAAAAAATGACAAAAAATGTACTGCTGCTACAAGATATTAAATGAATGAATCTGCACATTCTCCTGAGACCAAGGTGAAATAGTTTCTTTAAGGCTGGTCTCTGAAAGGAAAACAATGTGACTGAAAATATGATTAAAATTCCATTAGTAAGAAGACAATAAAATTAGTATACGAATGAAGAAGCTTTAAGAGTGATGACACAGACCATTGGACCAAAAATAGTAAATAAAATTACTATAATTTACAAATTGTTTGGCAGGACTTCTTTTTCCAGCATGTTTATGTTTACATGAATCTTCAACAGAGCCCAATTTGTCTTCGTCTTGTTGGTTTTACATGATGCCACAAGTTTCTCTGATCACTGGCACAAATGTCTCCAGCACAAGAGGATGTTTAGACTGTGTACTCTGTCTTCTGCTCTGCTCTCTTTGCATTCTCTGCAACTCTGAGGTAAAGGGCTGATAAATGCTGTCATTGCCCATTTTTACACAGATTACCACACTGTCAAAATGCAAAAAAAGTCCTATCAAAGATGATGGTTCACCATTTAATTTGCTTGGGGTTGATCAAAGCAGAAAATTTGTAGATGAATTTAATCACTCTGGCTATCCATTAATCTCCATGACTTCATGCCACTGTTGTAGTGCACAGGCTGTGCCATGAGACAGGGAATGGCTCTGCATGTGGGTGTTCATCTTTGCAGCACAGACAGGCAATGGGTTTGTCACAGTGGGTCTCCTTTAAACCATTAAAATTATTAAAATCTGGCAATTACTTTGAAAGAGTTTTGTTGTGCTAGTTAGTCTATGGACTGGCTCAAATAGCAGTTGAAATTGAGCTGGCTGCATTACTCCTTGCAGGTCCTTAGCTCTAGGATGCTGGAAATGTTTCTACATTACCTGGTACAAATGGATACTGGTTTGGGACTGTGGCTTCCAAGTAATTGTGATGCTCCAAATCTCATTGCTCCTTGTGTGTGTCATGTCCTGAGAGAAAAACAAACTAACTCCCTGTAAATATCTCTATAAAACTTTGAAAAGAAAGTAAAATATTAGAATAATTTTTTTTTTAAGATACAGAAAAGTAATCCTTCCTTCTCCCCTAACCATGATGACAGTTTTTCCATTTTCTTATACATTTCTCTTCTTCTGGATTGCAGCCAGGACTGAAAGCAGGAAATACAAGTGTATTTCCAAGAAAGTCTTGTAATTTTCTATTCAAGTGTTAGCACAACAATAGGAGAGTCAATTCAGCTCACCTTAGCATTTTGGAGAGAGCTGGTACTAAGCCTCTACATGTCGGGAAGGATGCAAACTACTGGGGAGAAGTGTGACAGGAGGAAAACACTTGCATGGTACAGGCAATACCAGCAATTCAAAGGAGATGAAAAGGAAGAGAGGAGTGAATTTTCTCTCCTTTGTTTAGGCAATACACCTGTAGTCTTAATATGTAGCTTCTTTATTTGTTATGTAAGGCCTTTACACCATTTTTTGATGTAAAGGAATTGTGAAAAATGAGTTCACAGCAATCTGCCCCAGACTGCATTAGGGGTGACCTTAATGCTGAGATCTCCCTCATCACACTGGTGCCTGGCTCTGCAGCACCTTTGGGCTCCTCAGAGAGTGCAGTGGGTGGGCAGGGGCAGGATGGGGTGTGCTGGGGAAACCCTGCCACACTGGAAACCTGGCAGCTCCAGGAGCTGCTGGGGCAGCCACCAGAGCACCCAAACAAGAGCTTTCCCCCAGCCTCTGGAGGGGTAAGGACCTGTGCTTGAAGGAGCCTTGGAACTGAGGAAACCAGGGAAAAGGGTCCAGTAGGAATGATGTCCTAAAAGCAGAACCCAGTGCCAGGGCTGTGAGGGGCAGGGTGAGCTTCTGCACCAGTGATCAAGAGAGAAACTAAAACAACACTCAGGCACCAGCCATTGGCAGTGCTGAAGAATTAGGAGCAGTTTTGTGTCATTCAGGAGAATGGGGAGCTTCACCTCATTGCACTGGGGCTGAGTGAGATGAGCAGGCACTGGGAAACATGGGGGTTTTGTCTTTGTGCCATTGTTTGCATAAAGGGGGAAGACACTTAGGCTTGGCTCCTGTACCTTCTCTGTGCTACATATTTCTTCAAGAAGTGTTTGAAATAAAATGAGGTCTCACTAGGTGGGATGTGGTTTGGGGAAAAATGAGAAAGGGGGACGAGGCACATGAACAGAATTCAGAGAAAGGCACAGAAGAAAAGCTAGCTGTGTGTGGATACCCTTTATTTTTAATGCTAACTGTGATCTAAAACATTCAGATGCAGTTTTGAATCTGATATGTCAGGCAAAAAATAACAGGCAAATGGGATATTTAGTCACATCTAAATGGAAACACATTTTTGTGAGCTGTAGTGTTACTGCACTTCAGCCTTCCTGAGTGACTTCCCCCTCACAGTACCAGCCCATTACTTGTGAAAATGTGTTCTTTCTTTTCTACAAATATTGGGCAAGTTTGAAAGGCATGTGTGCACAGGAATGAAAACCATTTCTAATGTTTCTGGAGGTATATGTCCCCTTATGACAGGGAAATTGAAGACAAAAGAAAATCAATCAAATAAGGTATGAAATATTTAAGTGTATTATTATAATGAGTGCATATTGAGAATGAACGCACTGATCTTTTGAGATTGTAGGTTCATTCTGGGAAAGGACTTGAGAATTACAAATTTGTGTCCATTCGGAATTAAAAAGAAAATGTAGATTTTTTAACTGCTGTTTGAAAAAATAGTTCACTTTAATGCTGCTTTATGGTCTAGTGGAGGTCAGATAGCTGCTGTGGAGTAGTGCCTGCTTTTCTCCACTACCTGTGGTGTTCAGAAGGGAATGACCTTGCAGATTCAGTTGTCTAAATTTAGGCACTTGTGTGTGTTCACCTGTAAAATGGATTTATAAACTTCTGTAACAGACAATGGAATTTTAATCCGAAGCACAAGTGGAGCTTTGGGGTTGGTTGGTCTCCCCACAAGGCAGATTCCTTCAGCCAGGCAGCTGAGCTGTCCTCAAGTCTCTACTGACTGCATGGGCCTGAGGTGGGATTCACTCCTGCAGGTTTTATGTCTCCCATTCTGTATTTTTAAATGTCTTCCTTCAGCTTTCAGGCATTTCTATTTATAGCTTTGCATCTTTCTCCTTGTTGCTCTTTTTACCAAAGGCTCAGTGAGTGCAGTTTGGTATAATTCCATTGATATCAGTGGAACTTTGCTGATTTACACTGGTTGGGGCTTCCCTTCAGCTTGGAGGGCTTCTTTTATGTCCCATTTCTGTGACCATTATTGGATTATACCTTTCACTAAAATTTTCAATGTTGTAATTAATTTGGAAACACTGAAACCCAACGTTTTAACTTCTAAAGGACACTAATCAGCACTTCTGGCTTCTTGTTTTTTTTCCACTTTAAGCACTGGCCCATAAATATCTCATTAACAAGAAACTGTTGCAAGTGTTTTCATTGTTTTCTCTATGCTTTGTGGTGAGCTAAGTGTTCCTGAATTTCCTGGGTGGATGCATCCGACTGTGACATGCTGAATCTGGTTTTATCAGTTTTATTCTGTTTAAGTGATTTTAAATGCAGCTTGAGGTATGTAGCTATATCATCATTATTATAATAATAATAATTATTATTATTGCTGTCACTCTTTTTATTGCTGCTATTATCAGCATTTGGGAACTACTAATTGTCAGTTCTGTATTGAGAATAACTTAGCATAACTCCAACCAGTTCAGCCAGGAGCAGACTCGTTTTTGCTTTGGTTTTGGTTTGTGGGGCTGGTGGTGACAAGAATACTGTGGGATCTCAGCTGTTGCAATATTTAGAGTTCCAGCACTCTTTGTCCAGCTATGGGACAAAGATTTCAGTAAGAGGACACATTTTTTTTATAAGTTGGACAAAACACAGAGACTTTCACAAGACCTACATGTTCTTTCTTGCTCCAGAGACTCCTATAAACCAGAAATATTTGTTGCAATGTGAACTATTCTGTGAGATTATGATAGCTTTGCAGAAATCTTGAAATATGTAGTGTGGCAGGAATTTATCTTTTCATGAGCCAATGTTTATAGACAGGTTCAGCAGTACTTAATGAAGAATATAATAGACATTATGAGTCCAAGGTTTCTAGTTCTGGGCCTTAGTTTATTATTAATAGAACCTTGGTTTAACAAATGGGAGAAGAAAAGGTTCCAGGTGTAGGAAGCATCAATTAAAGGAGAAAAATCTGTGTGTGATGATTTAAAGGGAAATCATCATGCGGGATCTGGGACTCACTCTTGCTGTGGTCAGCACCATCTCACGTGGCCATCCAAAGCAGAGGTACCACACAGCTGCTCAGGCAGCTCAGGAGCACAAGGCAGCACTGAGCTGAAACCCCCTGATCAGGTTTGCACAGAGCTGTAGCTGCTCCTCAGGCAGTGCTGGGACAGTGTGCAGGTCAGCCTGAGCACTCCAGTGGGTCTGAAGAGCGTTTAGGTGCTCCAGTGTGAGCTGCTGGCAGCAGGTCTGTCTGCAGAGAGCAGCTGCATCAAAGCTGTGAGGGATGGGCGAGGTTTGCTCCATGTAATGCTGGGCTGGCACGGCCCTATAGCTCCAGAGCAGGGCTGGACACACAGTTCTGCTTGCTGTTCCTGTAGTCTACTGTCAAAAACAGGGATTTTAGAGATGTTTCCAAGTGCTGACTAACAAAAATCTAAAGGACTAGAAAGGAGTGTGAAAGGATCATTTGAATATTAAAATTCCATGCCTGAGTATCATAAATGAGACTTTTTTACCAGTTCTTTCTCCTATACCTTGCAAAAGGTTTGGGGTGATCCTTTTAATGTCTCAGAACTTACATGCCTAAAGACTGCTCAATTTTTCTGGGCTTTTGGAAAGGCTAAATTATTATTAATTTGCAATGCTAAACTATAAAACACTGTGAAAACATGTGCTAGTGACTACACCTATTTTTTATGCTGGTCAGGGTTGGGAACAGTTCCAAAACCAAATCAGTTGCACCGTGCAGATTTGATTTTGTGATATTCACCTATTGGTTTGAGAGATACCTTGGGACTTTCTAAATGGTCTTGGTCAAATATTTACATCATCTCTATTAATCTTTCTGTCAGCTTTATAATTAATTGAAAACTGATTTCTCTATGTAGCAACCTATTCTTGTCCCCAACAGTTTAACTTATCAGCAGAAGTTATTTCCATCATGTCTGTATCACAGGCCACGGTTAGAGCAGTCAGCAATTTTAAAAGTGTTATCTCAGCTGTGGGCTCCTGAGCCAGATTAGTGTGTGTGCAGTAAATCAAAATGTATTCAAGATTCCTGCAGTTGTGCATGTGCAAATTCTCTTTGGGTGTAACTCCAATGGGATGAGAGAGCAAAAACAGAGTGGTAATCATCAACCAGAGCAGGGTTTCCCAGCTTGTGGACAGGTGTGTTACTGTGGCCCTCCTCAAAACAAAGATGTCACTTGGAGGTTAAAATGCCAAACCTTTAACAATGGAGACATAAACAGAAAGAAAGACCAAAGATAAGACATCTGGTGCTTTTCTTAAAGATTCTGAGGTTGAAGTCAACTGTTTGCTCAGTTTTGATAATTTATGACATGATCAAGGAACTTGTGTGGTCCAATGCTGTGAGTGAACTGACTCGAGGTAAAGCAGTACCTTGCTGTTTGCTTTCCACACAGGCACCAAAAGGAGCCTTTTTCCTTCACTGTGAGATAGCTCATTTGGCTGCATGTCATGGTCCTCCTGTGTGCCTCAGCCCTTGTGGGAGCAGCCTGAGTGTCAGCTCTTCACTGTGTGCATGGCTCTGGCACCTGTGTGCTCCCTGCTGAGACCTGCTGGGAATGCTCCCAGTCCTGAGGGAAAAGCACAGACAGCAGCTCCACAGTGGGAGGCTGTGCTGCAGCACTCCACCTTCACAGCAGGCAAGCTTTGCTGTAAAGCTCACACTGGGCACCAGACAGTCTGATCTGCAGCAGAATTCCCTTTGCCATCGATGGCACAATGGGCCCTGCTTGTGTCTGTGCTACAGAAATAATTCTTGCTTATCGCTGGGCTGTATGAGGTTTATTTGGAATTCTTTGATGGAGTTTAATATATATATTATTGTGCTTGTGTCTGATACATTAGATAGTTAAATAAATGCTATTTAACTGTGCCTGAATTGTCCCTCCAACCCAGCTCCTAAGGTTGGACTGGTTTTCAGAAACAAAACTGTACGTATCAAAAAATTACTTAGCCTCTCCTGGACCTCTTTAATTGCTTTAGCAACTTAGCACTGGCTAGTTCAATCACTGACTACATAAAATTCCTAATTACTTAATCAAAATGAAAGACAAGAGCACAAGAAAGATGACCTCTAAGTTTTTAATCAGCTGTAGCTATTGACATGAGCACTGCTGTGAACTTGACAAGCTGTGATACGTGCACTGACGATCATAAAGATAATGAGGTCAGCTGTTGATTTGAGTCAAAACAACAAGAACAGACTTGATTCAAATGAAATAAGAGTTAGCTGAAAAAGTTTGAATATGTGAGAACGACTGTAAAAATGATAGTGCTAAACAAAATGTTTCTTTTTGCTGAGGTATCAACTTTTGTCACTGGGAGAACAGGTTTTTGTCAGGTGGGATTGCCAATTCATTCGGGATTTTTTTTTTGTTAGTTTCCTCAGTACTTGATGAGTTTGATAAACCTCCATTCAGCAGATGATGAATTGCAGCTATTGTTACCAAAGCTGGTTTCTAGTCCTCCTCTTGTGGAGAAATTTTAAAAGGCTCATCCAAATCCAAGTCATGGATAATTGAGAATCCAGAACAAAAATACAATGCAATTGCCATTAAACCACCCCAAAACATGCATCATTAATGATGTGATTTTGCAAATTTTTGAATAGCAATCTTAGACTCTGTTTTTCAAGGCTGACCTTGCACTCTATTTCATGGCATTTCCTGTGGCTGCCATTACTTGCAAATAGTTCTGTACCTTTTATCCTTTTGTTGCTGTGCCTTTAGATACAAATCATTCACATCAGAACAAATGTGAAGAAACATGGTTTAAGAAAGACAAAATGAGGCATTGTTTCATTCTCCAGCTGTTCACCTTTCTCATAAATCATTTGCCTTCCTTAAAAAAGACACAAGCCTCATAGAAGTATGAGGTGATCACTGACAACACGACTCTTACAGTAGTTATAGCTTCCAGTTAAATAGATGTTGGACTATAACTTAGATTAATAGACATTTTAAGGCATTTAAAAATCTCTACCAGTGACCTGATATGGAAGCTTTATGTGGCATTGTGCTGATGAAGAGTAACAGATTCAAATTCAGCATACTAAGAACTTTGTAAATCATATTATGCATCTGAATAAACACTACCACCCATTCAGAAACCTGCCATGCTCTCTGTTACTTCTTTCTCAGGTCTGACTTATTATATCTGAAGTCTTATACAGTTGAAATGTGACTAAAAAATGCTTTAATACAGAGAATTTGGGAGAAAAAAATGCTGAAGTGTTAAAAACATCTCTCATCTTTGTATTTATGATGGTAATCACCTGCATTCCTGACTACATTCTTGTAAATTCCTGTCTATTATTTTGAGGGAGGAAGATGAATTATCTTGTGCGTTGCAGAAATTAACAATAAAACTTTTACTTTGTTATAGGTGACACCAGAATAAAGGGGAGTCAAACATGACTTTCAGGTTGAGCTTTCCAAATTTCCTTCTCCTCCTGGTTTTGTGAGGTTCTGCAGCTATAATACACTCAGCACAGGTCAAGGTCTAAATGGCATATTGGTACCCCAGGTGCTCTGCTTGGGTATTAAAAGACTTACAAAGCAAAAATAAAAAGAAAATTACTATCACAGAAAAGCTGTCTAATCTGCATTTCAGTGGAGCTTTTTCTCCAGAAGTGAAATAATCTGATCAAAAGAAGAACAAAAAAATTACTTTGTATAGATTACTGAATTATACATGGATATACTGAATGATTAGGACATGAAGGGAAAACAATTCTGCCATTACAGTAGGCAGAGCAGAGCTTGTCAAAAAGATAAGGCCAAAATAAGCTAAATATTGTTTCTTTAAGATTCAAGGACAGGGTTTATAGCATTTTAATGTTCCTGATTAATGAGGTAGAAAACAGATGCTCTATCAGTGGAGATAATATCATCAACGTTCTGAGTAAGGAATAGTTTATTATTTCACAAAAGCTTCGTGCCCTTATGGCCTTGCTTAGGGACTTGGCAGGATATGAAATGAAGATGAATGATAGTTTAAACAGAGTTCACCCTTCCTCACAAGACCTTATTAGTAAAATAGGAACACAGAATATCGGCTTGCAAGATTAGTAGCATGTGAAGCACCTCCTGTAATACACTTTCTGTTTTTTAAATAATTGATTAGGAACATGTAGGACAGATCTCATTATCAAGGTCTATTGATTTTTCTACTCACAGCCTGTTGCTAAATCATTTTCCAATTATACAATAATGTTGTAAGTATAGAGGACAGATGTGGATGGAAGCCTTAATAATTCAATGAGCAGAGCAGGTTTTTTAAGTCGAGAAAGACAGGGAGGTAATGTGGAACTTGAACAGAATGGCTGATCTAAGTAGGAATAAGAACACTCAGCCTCTCAAAGGAAGCACCATGGAAAGGTTTATGTTTTAAGGTGGATTATTAGAAGACTATGTATTTGTTGTGTATTTGTTTGCCATAAGATGATGCAGCACAAAGTGTGGTCACTGAAAATTTGTAAGAACAGAAAAACTGTTTTATGTTTCTGACAAGATAGAGGTAGTTTTTGAATCCTTAGAGCTATAGGAAAAAACTTTGCAGTTAAGAATAAAGTGTAATAATAAAGGGAATAAGTTGCAGCAGCCTAGATACTTGGTCATTGACAATGACTGTGTACATAAAAAGGATAAATACTTCTGTAATTTTTGACCACACTTCTTAGCCCAGGAACTCCAAACATCTGTAGAAAATGAAGGGATTTTTCTTTTTAAATTTTATGCTTATTTTCCTTTTGCTGAAAACAAACATTACATGGTAGACACATTTAATTTCATCTTTATTTTACTTTCCAGAAGTCCACAGTATATTATTTAGGCTCCTGTACAATGAATGGAAGGTAATTCAGATGACCTGCTTAAGTCCCTTATTTCAGATGGGTGAATCTCACTCATAAGGAGCTTATGTTGGTCTTGAGTGATCCCAGGCAGTAGTGTCAGACCAAATAGTGAATTTTCAGGTGCCTAAAAAAGGTGAAGCCTGATGGAACACTCTTCTCTGCTGGTAAGGAACTCCACCATTTTTTAAAAATCTCATATATTGTAGACTCTGCATGGTAGGATGCATATAAGAAGCAGGCTAATATATGCATATATGTAATCTCCAAGGTACTATATAATATCCAGAGTTGTAGAGTGCAATAATCATGCTCTGTGAGATGGGAAACTGTATTTATACTACCTTCTAAAAGTAGATCAATAAAGGCAGTCCTTTAACCACCTAAATCTATGAAATTTCATCTGCAGCTGTAGTTTTAAGTATGGATTTTGTAACAAACTTTGGGAATTATTTATTTTTACTTTATTTTTTAGCTTAAGAAGATCTTTGCTTACTTGCAATTAATTAGTTCCAGTTCCACATTTATCTATATTCATTAGTAACTAAGCTATTTTGTTTGGATAACAAATCTTTGCAATTCTTCTCAATAAAATGAAATAACATTAAACCAGAAAAAAACTATTTTGGATTAAAGGAAACAATGACATTATTTCCCCATGCTTATTTAACCCCTTTAAAAATCCAGTTTAATTCTGAAATGGAAAACCCTTTCAAATGCTGAAGATAAAACATTTAATTTTGAAAATGTTGAGTAAAGTAGTAGTGGAAAAGAGAGGAATGAGTGTGTAGCATTTTAGCTATCTGATCTTTTTTGGCATCCAGCTGCTCAAAATCCTTCTCAGCAACCAGACCCTTCTTGCGACGGCTGTTCCAGTACTGAAGCATCCTGTGGGGACTGGCTGTTCCCTGTTCATCAGCACCTAAGTGCTGCAAGAATACTTTCCTCCAGCAAATTTTAGTTCTGACAGGATTCCTGCAGGTCTTGAGATTCCACAGGTTCCTCCTCTCGTTGTCTCACAGTTCCAAAATTCACGAGCTGTTGAAAGTAAACACACTGAAAAGGTTTTTAGAGGGTGAAATAACAGCCTAAAGAGGCAGTTCAAGGATCTATTAGACAGGCAGTGCTGCATATTTAGATGAAAGATAACCCAGTTCTTCCTGCACCACTGGCTGGCTCCTCACATCTATCAGGCCTTTAAATTGTGTTATAAGATCATTCATGGAAGAATTTTGACTTTACACTGTAAAGAATAAACAGGTCAGCAGCCCTCAGCCTCAGACAAAAACTTGTAACACACCTGCATGGGTAACTCAGAGCAACACTCTTCACCACTTGGGGAAACATTCAGAAATGAGATTGTATTTCCACACATGAAACAATGTGATCTGCAAGTGACTCAGATTTAAAAATAACTTCTTAGAAAAGGCAGGGAAAATAACCCACAAAAATCCCAGAAAGATATAATGTACAGGTAAGGTATTTAGCCTATGTGATTTCTTTTTTAAAAGACTACAGCTTCTTTTCTCACATTCCTTTCACCTTTATAAGATGGCAATGCACCTTGTTGCAGCTACACTGGAATTTATCATTGAGACACATGGGATGTGGAATTTATAGGAAATATATTTAAAACCAAGTTTTTAAAACTACAAAATACATAAGTTCTTATGACTTATGAGACTAGTGATACTTGCAGGGATATATTTTTTCTTATTGCACTGTTTCTAATAATTTTTTTCTTTAAAAATATTTTATGGGAATAGAACACATATAAATTTATTTTTTCTCCCTGTTTTTTTCTGTGTTACAGAAAGCTTACAAACTGTGCATGGTAGAGGATGTGGCTTACAGTGATTAGCTCACTGGGATACTTGCAGCAGGTATAGTGATCTGGGACTCTGGACAGGCAAATTCTTGGAATAATTGTCAGGTGGCTTTTATTGCCCTGTTGAGCTGTGCATTACACAACTGGTTGTGTGCTGAAAGAAAAGGTAATTTAAATATCTGTATAAGTTTACTTTTGTTCTGAGTACATTATGGTTTATGCCAAGTGATGTAACACAAATCACAACTTGGGCTGCAGGAACATGGAATGACTTAGTGCCACCTCTGCATCTGCAAACCAGGTTTTGGAAAGTGTGTAACACCCCAGACAGTGCAGGAGATTGCTTTCATATTCCCTCCTACAACAGGGGAGTGGCAGCCACTGGGATGGTGTCTGGTGGCCAGTTTACACTCAGATTTGTGTCACTGTGCCAACACTACACTGGGATAAGACTGAAGATGTCTCAAAGCTTCCATCACATCTCCAACACTGGGGAGCTGTCTAAACTATGATGAGTGGTACCTCATGTACCACAGAAACCCTTCTGAGTCTCCTCTATTCTGTGTGGTCAGTCTTGTCCAAAATGTATCCTATCTACAGGATGAAAATTGGCATTTTGTAGATGGGCATGTGTCTTTAGAGGAAAAATTTAGAGTTGTGATGGGGAGCTAAAGGACAGAATATAGGGCAATGACATGTGAAAAGTCTTCAGTGTCTTGTGTAGTAGAAGCCTTCTGGAAGAAAAAAAAAGGAGTTATGAATATTGCACTAGACAAGGCAAGGAGCTACCCAAAATTGCAGGCATGGAATAGGAGTGTTTGAAGGTCAAACCTTGGGGCTGGGAGTGTAAGACAGATAAATATACAACACCTGCTGTAAGCTTGGAAGTCTCCTATCTGCACCTTGTGATTACTGTAGGAGCCTATGGGCCACCACTGTAAAAATAGCAAAGAAATATTCCATGTGAAAACCATGAGAATCTTTCAACTTGCATAATTTATTTTCTTGATATTTGGTCTAATTCCTCATTGAGAAGGGCCAAAAATAAAGGACCACATAGGTGGCAAGGTGGCCCCAAGAGTTGTACTGACATTTGAGAAAGTATGCAAACACAGAGGAATATTCACATACTTGTCATTATACTCAGATTGTGGTGACATCTGATATCTCAGATAAATTTGTATAAAAGTGAATAAATAGTATACCTGAATAAGACAAGCCAGATGGTTTGTGTGATCCTGACTTTTTTTGAAACTGAAATGTATTTCATTAAATAAATTACTACTTTTCATTTTCCCCAAACAAATAATTAGCATTTCAGCGGCACAGAATAGCTACTTAAAATAGCTATAAAAATATTTACTGTTTACTTAGTTTTTCTTTCTTTCTTTTACTTTTCAGGTAGTAGAACTTTACCCATAAATACACATTAACAGGAATCTTGGAACATGAAATTAAATATGTGTATACTTACATATATATTTATAAAAGATGTGATATAAAGGTTAATTTTTTTTTTGCTTTGTTTTGTATTTTAAATGCTTTTTTTCTTCAACCAAAATCTTCACAAGAAAATATATCCCATTGTCACATTTTAAAAGCAACACTGTCACGAGGTTCATGTCTTGTCATACCTAGCAACAAACTTATGAAAATAATAGTTTGCTTTCTGGTCTGATGCAAGTGCTGTGATTTTTAAAAATTCTTGTTGTGCTGGTAATATCTATTCTCCAAATTTGAATTGTTTTGCCTGGCTTCAAGCAAGGCAGCATTATTTTTTCATATGGCAATATGCTTTCAAAAATAAAGGAATACGATTCTTTATTATCGATATTAGATATTAGTTTTAAGAAACCTCAATGAGGGCTGAAGCTGTGTGATTCTTAGTGTTTCACAAACACAGAGCTAAAGATAAGCTGCTCCTGCAAGTCCATAATTTCATGGGTAAGTGTTTTCAGTGTCCCTGTATGCTCCTTCTCAATGAAGGTAACCTCTCCTCCTGCTGACTGTAACTTTATACTCTTATATATAATCATGGAATTTACTGTGTGTTCATCATTTGGCTGCTCAACTCTGCTATTGCTCCAGACCCATTATTTCAGTACTGCCACATCCTAAACTTGCCAAGGAATGTGATTTCATCTCTGACAGGGCATGTTAACTGGTCCCAAAGAGAGAACAGATCTTCAAGAGGGCACAGCACCATAAAAAATGAAGTTACGTGGGGCCTTCTCCTTTGTTATTTTAGTGGAGAGCTGAACAGGCTGACACATGTGTGAGTTAGATGGGAGAAAGCTTAAGAGGGAGTTTGTAAGGAAAAATTATGGATAAAGAAACCAAATTTAATTTTTTTTTGTCATATTAGGAGCTCTGTGTGATTAATGGGTTAAGTATTAGAAAAAACCAAGAACTTTTGAATTGAAACTTATGTATAGGAATGTTTTGATGAAAAAATGAGTAAGAAAAACTGAATTTGGGATGATTCTGTCTCCCTTCTCCCCTTCCCCCTCCCCCTTTCCCTGCATATTCCAACTAAAATGCCTGTTTCAGAAGGTCCCAGAATAATATACACTTTCTCCAGTAAAGCAGAAGCCTCTGGATGAAGGAAAGTCTGGTTAATCCATAATAATGGCAGGGCTGTTTATTGATCTCATAAATTGCACTTTACTTGACCTGTCAAAAAAGCAGAATTCTCAGCATGTGCTTTCCTGCTACTCTAAGAGCCTCTCCTCACCTCGGGCACATTGCTCCCCCCAGCCTCTCCCCTGATGCTGGCAGCTGGTGTAAACCCTGGTCTAAATTCATTAACCTTCCTCCAAACAATCTATTCCAGTTCATCCTTGAGAAAGTCCAGATAGAACAATAAACACTCACTACTGATTTTTCTTCCCTGACTTTCCTAACACACCCGTGCACAAGCTGCTTACCTAATTTTCTCCTAATAGGAGGAAAATTAAAATCAAAATCAATAGGAATTGAAATCAGCCCACAGAGTAGAATTTCCTAATTAGTAATGCACTCATTATAGGCAGTATTAGCTCCTGTCTAGCACCAAGGAAAACTGCACAGAGAAATCTGAGTGGTACCAGACCAATCAATGGCCTGTATCTGTAAGAAACAATCAAAGGGAAAGCCCTAATGCAAAAAGCTGTTCAGTGTCACTAATTGATTTCATTGCTCCTACCTGAACAACTCCCCCAAGTGCAGCGTTGTTGTTGCCTTGCAAATGCTGCCATGGATCTCCAGTGACTCCTGCCTGGGTAAGAAGCTTTGTTTTGCTTTAAATGGGTAAAATTGTACACAGCTGCATGACTTGGATGGTGGTGTTGGTACCCAGAGTTGTTCAGTTGTACCCAGAGCCAGGACAATCTGGAAGTACATTCCTGGGCATCTTTTGTCAGTACCTTTTAAGAGAATGCATTTTATCTTTTAACAAATTGTGTCTTTGAGCAATGCAGTTTTTGATAATGTAATGTGAATGATAGAGGAAACAAAAAGGGAATGCTTTAAAGGAATCACTGATCTTTAAACGCCTGATTCACCTTTAGAGGTGAGTTCTAGCTCACATCTAATTTTATTGGAATTTTGGATCATAGGTGCCTTATGATTGACTGGAAATACCCTCTGGTTTTATTGTCTCAGGAAGAATACAAAATCTGAAATTGAATTGTAGGCCTAAGGTAGAGTAACTTATATTTATTTTACCAAAATGAGAAAAGGTACCTTAGGTGAAGCATTAAATTTCTAGGTGGCTAAAGGTAGCTATGATGAATCAAAGCCAAAAAGTACTAAGAGAGCTGAATGAAAAGTTTGAAAAAGTTTTGCTAAATTTTCTGCATGTTCTGCTCTCACTTGAGCTTACCTAAAATAGCCATTTCCAAAAATTGCCCTACACAAATAGTTCTAAAAACCTGTATATGACAAATTGTCAAAATCATGTTCAGATGGATGGCTTTGCTGAGAATGGCTGCAGGTCAGGTGTGGGTTCTGCCAGTTGTGCAGGGGTTTGTGAGCATCCCAAGCACTTAAAGTGCACTGCAATTTGTGCAAGAAAGGATTAAAAGGGGACAGGACTCTTCAGTGTTCTTTCTGAAGTATTCAACAGTATTATTTTTTAATGTAGAAATGTGCAGTTGTTGAAGAAAAGTCTAAAAGGATATCTTGTATTTTGAGTATGGGATCTTGTCTCGAGCTTGACATTTGCGTGGGAAATCAAAATTTTTCGGTAGACTGATGAACAGAGGCATTGGGAAACAGAAAGAACAATAAAATTGCAGTTTGTGTATTTCT
Organism: Notiomystis cincta; assembly: GCA_013398075.1. Taxonomy (NCBI): domain Eukaryota; kingdom Metazoa; phylum Chordata; class Aves; order Passeriformes; family Notiomystidae; genus Notiomystis; species Notiomystis cincta. The sequence continues at coordinate 34,882 of VZRX01013981.1, forward strand.
TAATAATGTTTTTATTAGTAAATCCAAACTAGTGTCAAAACATTCCCAGCCTCTGGATCTGAGAAGGCTCTTTAGGACACACTGTGCATGTCAGGCAGCCTAGAAGGCTGTGAAAATTCAAAGGCTTGCAATTTGGATAATGTTTGCTTACTATTTTACTCTATCTAGAAGACAGTGGTGAATTATAGTATTTTGCTGCAGTAGATGATAGGACTGTAGATTGTTTTGAATTAGTTTCACATGTATTATTAATAGAAGAGGAGTATTATTTTAGTGGGAACTGATCAGACCCAGCAGCTGGGAACGAAGGGGCTGTTCATTGCCTGGGGTTTCTCACCAGGTGTACATTAAGGCAGCTGTAAGAAGTAGTGTGGCTGGTGGAAGACTCAGAGTTACCTTTCCAAAAGCAGTCTCAGGCAATGTCAGTCAATGAGTTGTCTGAATTTGCTAGAGAAGGGGGAGTTCTTGGAATACACGTTCAAGGATTGATTTGAGTCACTCTGGGTTAGAATAGTTCAGAAATTGTTTGTGATATAGGAGATCACTGAAGTTTTGGCTTAAAATTCCTTAATTTCCAATAAATTATTGTGTAATGACTGAATGGTCAGCATTGTAGCAGTTAAAATAGAGTATTGCTTTACAATGTTCTTTCTTGGCTCCTCTGTAATATTTGGTAACGGCACCTGATTGATGGGAATGTAATGATAATCCAGCTCCTCCACTTAACAAGCCAGAGAGAACATCCAGATAAAACAGCCTGTGCTTCTGACACCCAGAAAAGGCTGAAATGGCTGCCAGAAGTTATTGAGCTGGAGAGAATTTTAAATGAGTGAATTGGGCATGAGTCACATCTTTCCCCAGAGCAGCAGTGGGCGCTGGCGGCCGGAGCCCTCGAGAAGTCAACAAGGGCCCCTTGTGAGGGAGCTGGGGGAAGATTTCATAACTGGATCTGGAATTCTACAGTGCATCTGGGATAATAACACCCCACAACAGCTGAGATTCAGAGACAAGCAGCTTCCAATTGTCACTAACTCAAATGCCAGCAAACCTGGGTGGTGAAGGGTGGCAGAGTGTTAATTGGGCTGGAAGCAGTATAAATACTTTCTGCATTTATCTCACTTCCAAATGTTCACTGGTGATATGTTATCAGTAATTTATGATGTGCCATGACAATCGCTTACATTTCTGACAAAAATAGCAATTAGTCAGAAGAATGAGGATTCTCCTTGAATGTTTTCATCAAGTCATAAGGGGGATTTCTTTCCTTCCATGCATGAATTGCCTGTAAAAATCCCTTTAATTTGGCAATTTTCTTTCTTGCCTGAATTTGGTCCAGTTTTTAAATATTTCTAAAGACCTTACAAATGCTCTCATGAAATTACATATATTAATTATGTGCATATCCAGTACATATATTGGCATGCAGTCATGGTGGTAAGTAAAAAAGAAACTCATCAATTTAATCATGCACTTTCTTGATACTTGATTCTGACATTGTTGCTTCTTTGGTTTGTTTTCTCCTTCACTGACATGTTAATTATTAACAAAGGGTTTCTTTCAAAGGAGAAATAAAATGTGCATAAAAATTTTCAAGTGTTGCCTCATGGATAGGGGGTGCTCTACTGCCCCAAAATTTCATACAGGATGCTTTTCAGGTGTGGGAAAATGAGTGGAGTGGTCCAATTTTTTACAGCTGAGTATCACAGTGCAGATAGGTACTGCATTATGTCTTCACTTTCAGCCTCAGGGAAAGGCATTTGCAGCACTGTGAGAAAAGTCAGATGCTTTCTGAAGCTGGTGACTACCATGAATCCAGAAGATCTCTGTCATCTTTGTGGTTTGGTAGCTGGAATAAAAATACTCTACAATCCAGGCATCCCTGATATGTATTTTTCATTTTCTGGGCAACATTATCTTTTTGTTTGCAAAGTAGAAAAGTTTCAGTCACGTTGCTAAGTGCATTTACTTGTGTTATTCAGTAAATACTAGTAGAGTTTGTTTGGAAAGTAAAGTGTCTGCCTAATTCTTGATGACTTAAGAGATTCTAAAAATATATTTCAGAATTCAGAGGGAACCTGAAAACTCATGTAATATTATAGTTGCTTTCACAGGCTACCAAATATAGATAATACTGGTGAAGATTCAAGTCAGAAGCAATTCACTTCAGTATATTTCCTCTTTGCAGGAGAGCTGGAGAATGCAGTAATGAAACTTTCCCTTAATAAGTTTTATAAGCAGTCATATTAAACAATTATTGAAGCCAACTGAAAGTAACTGAGTTTTGGGTAAGCCCTGGAACTGTCAGATTATAGTTATAAATGCAATAATATTTAGTTATGTACATACTCTTCCTTCTAGACCCACTTATTTTCTAATTCACCTTTAGAAAAGCTTCACCTGACGAGTCAGTTTTCAGCTGTGGATGGAATCTAGGATCTGAGCACCCAGTGTGGGGTGTTGAAATATGATGTAAACATGAAAGACAGAAAGTGGCCCTTTTTTTTTTTAATGTAATTTGGAAAAGATGTAGGAATTGAACCTCTTGGAGCACTTTGTATCTCCTCTAGGGTTACTCTGTGGGGTGACCACAGTCCCAGGTGACTCTGTTCATTGCCTGTGGCTCTGGAAAGTCATTGGAACAAACCTACTGCATCACTCCCCAGGCACTGTGGAGGTATGAAACTCTGCAGCTGAAATGGAGCAATGTTGCTTAATGTCAGAGAGCAGCCAAATGTTATCTTCCAAACAAAGGGCAGCATTTGGACAGTAAGACCAGTCAATGGAAAAGGAGACTCAATCTCCTGATATATTACAGAAGCAGTTGTTTTTTCTAACAGGGATGTATTTAATCTTTTATTGAACTCCCTTAGTCCTGAACTGCACAACAAGGCAGTGATATGAGCTGCTATACTCATATATAGTGCTTTCCACTAGACCCATGAGGAATATATCAGAAATGCCTGCAAAGCAGAGGAGTAATAATAATTATGATGGAAAAATGCTACTTTTCCCTGAATTTTCTCATTCCAGGTACAGAATATATGACTTCGGTTCTTAGAGAGTGGGTGACAGGCTTCTTTCAAGGATGAAGGAGATTCTGCAGAGGTATAGTGTGGCAACAGTGTAAATCAGTGGGCTTGTTGCTTCTGGAACAGTATTTGGCTCAGAGGATTCTGGTTTTTGTGAAACTGCTGTTATCTCCCATTCCCTGTCCTCAGACATTGAGCTGTTATGTCAGTGGCACTGAATTAAAATGATCCAGAGTTAACAGATAGGAAAAGAATCTTCAATCTGAAATAAAAAGGCAACTAGCAATTAAAAAATCCCAAACCCAACAAAAGAACACACTGTATTAAACTATCTAGTTTTTCAGTTAAACTCATCAGGAACAGAAATTAATTTTGCCTCTGGAAAAAGCATTCTTCCTCCAGATCCTCTCTCCTTCTATGACGTGCAGGAACACAGTGTGTACTAGAAGAGGTGGCCCATTCTTTTAGACCACTCTGACAGGAGCAGTGTTTCAGTTCCCAGATTTTCTCAGGTGTGGAAACTCTGAGGCACAGTTCACTGACCTGGGCTGTCTGCTGGAAATACTGTCAGGAATGACAAAAATGATAATAAATTTGATTTTACTGCTCCTCTCTGTTGTAGTAAATTTGTCCTGCATCTTTACACAAAAATGTGTACAGGCCTTCTTTATGAACCCCTGGGGAGGAATTTGTGCACAAAAGTAACATTGTGTTTCTCTTCACTTATGTAGTGTCTTTTTATATTTGTGGAAAGTGTCCAACAGGTTGGAAAATGCATTGAAAACCTAATCCAGTCAGTACAATACTGGTTTTAGTTTAAACAAAAACCAAGTAGGTTTTCCCCGTTCCAAAGCAGTGTCTCCAAAAATACTTCTCACGTTCAGAGAGTACATTTTTGTCCATTTAACTCCTTCTGTACTGAATAACAAGCAAGGCTATTTTTGCATAGCATTATACATATAGATTTTCAGGAAAAAATATATGTCACAGAGTCATGAAATTGGTAGGGTTGGAAGGGACCCCTGGAGATCATCCAGTCCTACCCAAGGCAGGGTGACCTTGAGCAGGTTACACAGGAATGTGCCCAGGTGGGTTCTGAATGTCTCCCGAGGGGCAGACTCCAGGACCTCCTTGGCAGCTGTCCCAGTGCTCTGCCACCCTCAGTGTAAAGAAGTGCTTTGTCATGCTCAGGTGAAACTTCTTGTGGTTTAGTTTATGGACATTGCTCCTTGTCCTCTCCCTGAGCACCCCCAAAAAGAGTCTGGCACCTGTCTTTTCTCTAAGAGCAGAAGAAGGTTTGAGCACAACTATAACAATTTCTTACATATTTAGCCAAAATCTTTGCTAGTACAAAATGAAGTTAGCCCAGTAGCATTTATGTCTAGTAGTGCAAACTTTGAACCATAGAGCATGAATCAAGGGCAGTGGCAAAGGAAATGTCATCTTTTCCCTGTGATTTTCTTTGAAAAACATATAGGGAACATATGGCATTTTTTGACAATTGTTTGTAAAATTTCACAAGAATTTTCCAGAATGTATTCTTGCTAAATGAAAATGCTGAGTGTATTTTATTGCTGAATAAGGACAAACAGGACTGACAAAATGAAAATATTGCTCAAATGTAAGTCGTAAAAAAAATGATCATAGCCTTTCCCAGCTAATGCCCAGAATGTTATGTGCAGATTTTTATTATGAGAATGGGAAAGGACAATATTTGCTGGACATGGTCTTTGTCTTTGCTGAACTTAAGACTTCACAACACACCTTCCAAACTCCACAACACATCTAAAGCATAGCTCCATACTAGCCACTGTGAAGGAAATTAACTAGCCCAACCAAAACCAGCACAGCACTCAATCAGGGACTGCAAATCAAAAACTAAAATCTTATCTGAATAGGTTTAAGCTCCTCCTGATATGGTGAGTATGAGGATGCAAATAACTCATTTTAAGCAGCCAGACAAGAACTGAGTATGGCTGAGAGAAATGAAAGGACAATTGTCTTAACCAAAAATCTGTGAGGATTTTTCTCTTTTTCATCTCAGAAATTCCCCCTTTTCAGTATTTTCAATATTCACTGTTGCTGCAGAAAGAATATCATAGTTGAGCATTCATTGGAGAAGCAGTTTCCCAGCAAAATACTCAACCAGCAGTACTTAGGGTCTAGTCTGGTTCCTGTAGTAACCAATGTGAATGAATTCAGAACATCTGAATTCAATAAACAGATCAAACTTACACCTTTTTAGCTTATTTTCCATGTACAGTACACTAGAAGAAAAGTGTGTCTGGGCACTGCAAGCCTGTATGTATAGCAGAGATCCTGGTTTCTGTGAGATATAACATTGTGCTATCTGAATGCAAAATATATTTCATGGATAGCTATGGCTCAAATGCAGCAGGGAAAACTGCTGCTGTGGACCAAGAAAGCACAGGTGAGATGCTTGAAGCATAAGACAGGAAAGGGGAAAGACAAGTGATGTAAATATGAAGAGCTGAGGGGAACAGAGACCAGTGGACAGGGCTGAAAGTGACTGGGGAGGAGCAGGCAGCTGAAAGGGAGAGCAAAGAGGAGTGGACTAAAAACAAAAACCCAAAGAGAAGTAATAGAGGGGGAAGGAGAATAAACCTGAAGGCAGTGAGGGTGGAGAAGTAGAACAGCTTCCATCTTTGCAATGCTTCACAGAGCTATAAGAACAAAGAGCCATGACAGCTCTGAATTCAGGGCACAGTACACAGCTGAGAGCAGAAATGCCACTGATTTTAAATGACCCAAGACACAATGTGCTGTCTGGATTTTTACTTTATTTCAAGAATCATGAAATCCATACATTGCATTTTTCTGAATCTCTGACACTCTCTGTTTCTTTTTTCCTGCCAAGAGATAACTTTGTTTTCTTGCATAAAGTCTTGATTCATTTTGTATAACTCAGGAAGGAGCCTTAAGGCAGAAGTCTTTTGCCTTCATTTGGAGCATCTGTAAAATGCAAGATGGAAAAAAATCTAATGGGTAGAGCATCCAGATCCTTGCTGTTTTTCACTTGACCAAGGCAAAAGGCTCCCCTGGCTTTAGAGGAAGTTAATTTGCAGCCCTCCTCTCTCCCCTGCATACAGAGGGGTTTGTGCTGCTGGCTGCCAGGGCAATATGCAAACTCTCATCTGAGGGTAATCCTACCTCTTAACCCACACTGTAGAGATTCACATGTACTTTTTATTCTCCCTCACCTTCAGTCCTCTGTCCAGGCAAAGTCCCTCTGGTTTTCAGAGGGAAGACTTAGCCAGTGACCTAAATTCTGCCTTTCCTCCTTCTTATCCCACAAAATTTGGAACCGATCATGTCCCAAGACAAGTTCTGACTGTGTGCAATGATAAAAAGGAACCCAAAAGATGAAGATTAAGAGAGAAAAGCAGCCACTTAAAGGCAAGTGACAGAACTTGGTTTCACCTCTTTGAGTTGCAGGAGTTAGTTTCTTCTCAAGAGAAATATGAGATATTTGTCTGACAGCCTGATGCCTTCCTTCTCTCTTCCTCTCTAATGGGATCTCCTCTAGAGAGTAAAACTGAATTCACTGAGCTACAGTCTGAATTAACTGAGAAGTGGACAGGATATCCATCATATTTTGTCCAGCCTTTGATCTGCAATGCAGGCTGCATTTTCCCAGCTGGGCCCAGTTGCTGCTCAGCTTTCCAGTCACAGCTCAAGGGAGTCTCAGGTGCCTGAGGACAGGCAGAAGAAAGGTGCTTATGTACCTTGTACTTTCTTGAATGTAATTTTGGGTGCTCAGGTAAGATTTCTACTGTTCTTGTGTCTACCTGAAAATCTTTCAGGACAAGAACTGCCATGAAGAATTTTCTCAAAATACATTTTTGACTTTGCCTACGGATGTGTTTTGCAGAAAGTTAGAGAGCTGAGATTCAGAATTCCCATCTCTGCAGTACAGCTTCATTGCCTGGCAACACAAACCTGAGGTGAGGCTTCCTCTCTGTCCTGAGGGCTGAGGAAAGAAGGCAGAGAGGCACCTTGAGAGAGACAGGGCTGTTCTCAGGGATGTGTGCAAGACTTCAATTCCATTTTACAGATCTAACTCTTTTCTTTTGTGATCCCTACAGAAGTCACTGCAACAATCTCCCACATAATTGTGTTTGGTAAAAGGTTAATGTCAAAGGCAATATATGGGGCATTTTTTTATTTTGCAGCAGAAAATTATTTCTTCCTCTACTTCTTCATTGATAGAGTTGGTAAAGATATATTTGTGCTTGTGAGGTTATCCTCTAATTTCAGTTTAGAGGGAGCACCAAGAAGTGGAATTTTAAATTGTTTTCTTTTTTCCCAGTGAACTTAGCAATAGAAAAATACCTCCATATATATATATATGTGTGTGTGTGTGTGTGTGTGTATATTCTTGTTTTTAAGGAGGATACCTTCAGAGTGTTTCCATATATGGCCTTGTCATATAAGTGCTTGGTCTGCAGTTCTGATGGGAGAGAGATGGTAAAGCATCACCTACTTCATTCTTGATGTGTCAGACACAATCTCGTGATGTTTAGATCATATGAGTCATTGAGGTCTGGCTGTTACAGACTGGTCAGGGACATCATCACAGCTCAACAAAGTGAAATAGAGGAGAGAGGTTTAAAAAAGGGGAGAGGAATAGCCCATTTAGGAGTTTTTTAGCTTCACTCCTCCATGATAAAGGTTTTCTTCAGCTAAAAATTGGGTAGGCTTTTTAGGTAAATCTGTATACTGAGCGAGAGGAGAGGAGAGGAGAG
>VZRX01013984.1:0-23012 GCA_013398075.1 Notiomystis cincta
AAAAAGAGAAAAAAGAAGAAGATCAGGGAGAATTAAATAGTCCCCTGTCTTATTACCAGTGTACAAATGAATTTTTGGCTTCCAAGTCATGCAGTTTGGGAGCAGTAGGATAGTCTGAACAGTCATTTTAGCAGTCATGGATTTCTGCCCTGAAGATTTTGTTCAAATTAAAGCGACTCACTTCTCACCCAACCGTCTGTGCTGAATAATAGTGGCAGATGGAGAGAGGAAAATCTGGATTTTTTTGCTTTCAAGGAACCACAAAAGTTAATGAGGTAATGTTAATTGTTCTGCGGCTGTAGCTGAAGGAGGTCTCTGCACAGCACGTACATTGCTTCCTCTTTCTCTTGTGAGTGAATAGAACAGTGTATGAAAGAAATGCAGCTGAGTCATTATGTTAGGGTGTGATAAATCAGATGTGAAAAATTATATAGTGAGGTAGGAGGTAAGGAGAAATTTTACGTGTTCCTGTTGGAATAAAAGTAGCATTGTAAGTACTTCTTGAGTTCCAAAAACCGGCCCCAATTCAAAGAAAAAAAGGAGGTTTTAGACTACATTACCACATTTTAGGTATTTTTAAAAGTATTTAAGACGCCATCTCGTAGTATCAGTGACATAAAATCCAGTTCTTTGCTCACTTATCACTCGGAGCAATTTATCTGTGCAGTATTCTAGCCAAACACAGCAGTAAATGTTCTTTTTCTGACAAAAATCCTCACTTAAATAACTATTTTGCTGTCACTGCTTTTTGCCATGGATCTGTGAGCTGCAGGTCTTGACCTTCTCTAAAGATCCAACGAAGTTTGTGCTATGGTACATAATTAAGACTGATGGTTATGGTCAAAGTAACATTTCCTTATAAATTTCGTCATTTTCTGATCTCTTTGGAGGCATGGTGTTTTATAATGGATGAAGTGTTCACCGTTAATAGGCATTTTCTTTGTTGTTTCCTAAAGAGCCATTCACCAGATTAACAAAACAACAGTTAGGAGCTAATAAAGATCCCCTCAGCTCGATTTGAGAGGAGGACGTGTTAATGCCCCCAGGCAAAATGCCATTGAAACCATAATGTCAGGACTGGTCACAAAGACTTTGACCTGTAATTGCGTCCAGAGAATTCAAAAGCGTGAGAGTTTCCAGGGGAGGAGGAGAAGGGAGCAGTTTTGCCAGGCCATTCACTGCCAGCAATTAGGGACGGACTTTCAGCAGAGCGAGCAGGCTCCCACCAGGTCCTGGCGGCTCTTCCAGGCAGCCTCTGAAAAGCATCCCCCCAAATGCTTTGGCGAGGAGAGACTGAGGGCAAATTTTGGAGACTTTGGAGGACAGAGTGTCATTCTCACGTGTGTCTGCAAGCTCCCAGGGGGAATACCGGCAAACCAAATTAAGGATGAGAATAGAGCAGCTCCTTCTCCTCTGTGTGCAACCGCAAAGAATAATGGCTCGATGCGCCTTGGTTTCCTCAGTGCTGGAGGTTGTAGGGCATTTCTTATCACCTGGAGATTTAAACCCTGAGGGTTTAAGAGCAACGGTTCCCACGGAATAAGCACTGACTAGAATTTGCATCCGAAATTCAAACCAAATTGAACATTAGTCACATTTTAGCACACATTAGGCATTCGGTCCTGCAGTTCTTTTCTATATAAAATACTTTAATCATGAAAGTACAGCCAATTCCAGCATAAAATATGGCACTAAGGCAATATCACAGCTGATGTTAGACAAAACAGGCTTAAACACTAGGTCAGAAGGAGGCTTGAGAGAGAAACTGGTGTTCATTTACAGTTTAGCCTTGACAATTCTACTTGCACTGCATGTACTCTCCAAAATTACAAGTAAATAGAACCTTTTTGCCACTTTTTGTCAAGCTGACATATCCAAAAGGTGTCTTTTGGACACGAGCCCCATGCAGAGATAATGGTCCAATATAAACCTCGAGAAGAGACACTTATTAAAGTACTTCCAGCAGTAGAAAAGAAAGTTAATCCAAGCAGATCTCTATCTGCCAGTGTTCCTTCCAAGCTACTTAATTTTCTAAGGCTCTGTGTCCTTTATCCATCTTTAGAATTGCAGTTGGTACAGTCGCATTAAACTCATTTCTGGTAATTTTATTTTCTATACCTTTTTGGTACAGTCGCATTAAACTTATTTCTCCTAATTTTATTTTCTATACCTTTCTAGCTGAACTCGTGCTGCTTTTGTTGAAGGAGAATTGAGTTGTTAAAACTCCAGATTTTCTTCTGGTATATTTTGCAGCACTGAAAAAATACCTTTTGGATGGTGTAGTTCATTGTGCTGCTTGCTGTCATGGAGATTGTCATTTCTAGCCTCCCAGCAGCCAGGCCGGGTTGAGATAAACTTTTGTCCCTTTACTGCGTTTTTTTTATGGTATGCAAGGCTGGAGCAATTGCAGTTCAACAGCAGATTACTAGAGGAGGAGGCATTACAAATACAACCCAGTTTGTGGGATTCCCCATCTCAGGCAATGGTTCCAAGGCATGCCCTGGAAAATATCTTTGTCCCTTGAACTGACAGATATGGCAGGCAAACACAAGCAACCATTTTCTCATTGGCTTTCAAGACTTTGGACAGTGTTTTGCCTATTCTTCATTCACAGATTTGTTGATCAGAGTTAGTTGTGTCTCAGTAGCTACAGCTGGGTATTTAGAATTATAATCTACACCATCACAGTCTGCTAGAAATAGTCATAGAAATGATGTATGTATAAATGTGAAATATTCACAGACATTCCTGCATGCAGGGTATTAGAAAATTGCACCACAGATAGTTCAAGGATTTGCATTTTACCTAATATGCCCTAGTTTGTAACAAAATTCATGATGTGGCTGTGAATTCTGAGGAAATAAAGCATTGAATCTTGGTGAGGATACACGCTGAAAAGCAAAGCCATAAAAAAGAAGCAGTCTTGTATTTTCCAGTTCTGGCTGAAATACAAGTGGTAAACCTGGTCATGTTCCAGCATGCTGCAGCACAGTCCATATGCAGAAGTCCCAACAATGAAAATGTTTGCATAAAGCTTCATATTCATAAATATTCTCAGTGCTGACCCAAACTTGGATGCAGGTTTCATTTTCCCTTTAGATTCTTTCCAATCTGAAATGCTTTGGAGATTTTTAACCCCATCTTAACACCCTCCAGTCCTTGCCGCTAACACACACAAATGACTTGCTTAGGATTTGCCAATAACTAAGCATATTTTCTGAAGCATGCCAGATGGTGCTGGTGAAGACCAGACACACAGGAGGTTCCTAATTAAAGCTTTAAACCTAGGGATGAGAAATGGCAGGTGCAGTCTGGTGGGTGCTCAGAGAGTGGACATAGGAGAGCTGCCTAACGACCTTTTTGAGAACACCCTCACACTCATCCTCGGGGAACTCATAATGACAAGAGGCAGTTAATTTAAAGCTAATTGAGAAAACTCTATCCAGTCTTCACACAATAAAACAAGGTGCCAGACCTCAGCTGGCATTTGCACCCTGACAGGAAGAAAATGGCCATTTTGGTGCTGCAAAAGCTGCCACCTCATTCTCACCCGAGGCACACAAACCCTCCCACCTTTGTAGTTTCAGCAGCACTTCAGCCCATAAATAAGAACTCTGAGAGGAAGCACTCATGTCTAGGAATGGAAATGTAGCTTCATAAAAGCTGCTTCTTCAGCAGAAAGAGCTCATAGAATTTGAGGAGTAAATGCAGTGCTCTGCATGGGTGCCCACCAGGACAGGCTGATGCCAGCCCTGCCATAGGCAGGAGGAACCTCTGGAGCTCTTCCTTAGGGTACTACAATTCCCTCATCTGCTGAAGCTTTTGAGTTTTATCCAGGCCCTGCTGCCCTCTGACACCTCTCCTGACTTTTTATGACACAGAGTGATGCATCAAGTGTTTCTGCTTCTACACTTTGGTGTTTGAGGGCAGTAGGCAAGGAGTAAAACTTGCACTATCTTATGGTACACAACTACCATTTAACCCCACAAACCCAGTGTCAACCTCCCCAGTGCAAAGCCAGTTCCTACACTGGATATAACCTCAGGTTATTTAGGGCAGGAGGTGCCTGCAGAAAGTGCAGTGCCTGTATAGCCGTAATCACTTGGCTCATTTCAGCTGCCCAGACGTTCTTCACATCAGCTGATCTGCCTGGATGCAGAGCAGGTAGATAGTTGTTGACAGCAGGTCTTGACCTGTGTCACTGACATCCGAGACAGCTCTTAGGACAACGAATAAATTGGTCTTGTTCTTCTATAGCACTGCACTCTCAAGGGCCAGGAGGACCTTCCACTCTCAGTCTCCCACTAGGATCCAGTTTACCTCTTCAATTTGTACCAGTTGAACTGCCAGAAGTCCAAGTTCTCCATGGAAGCCCAGCTGGGACAAGTGACAGCAAATCAAAGGGTGAACAGCTCAGGGACTGGTGCCAAACCCTCCCCAAAATAAAGTGAGATATTGTGCTCCAGCGTAACTCATTGAGAAGGTTGTTTAGAGACTGGTGTTGCAGTGTAGCTGAGGATCCCACATAAACACATTGTGTCCTTTCCATATCTCTGGTCTACCTGTGAGTTTCTTTCCTTGTTGGCCTGGCCTCAGTTCTGCCCAAGGTCTTGTACTTGCCACTGTTTTGAACAAACTTTCAGATTTGCTTCTGTAAAGTGTTCTTAAGAGATAGTAAGCACACTAAAAGAATTTCTGTATTGTGGTGAATCATTAGTTTCACATTCACATACCCAAATACCAACTTGCCTAAATGCCTTAACTCTCAAAGAGATGTTGCCCATTGATTCCCAAGCACATGGGTAAAATGTGAGGGGATTTCTGTCAGAATTTTGGATGGGATGGAAAAATCTGAGCTATATCTCTGCCTTATGGTATGGGCCAGTTGCCGCTGCTGGACCATGGATGTGGTTGAGCTAAATCATCAGCACTTTCTGCAATATAGAAATGGCTCTCTATAAGTGTTTCAAAAGATTCCCACCTTTTCCTGCCTCTGGCAGCTTGTTCTGATACCAAATAACATTTAATCTCACGCCCTGCTGGGCCAATCATACAGTGATGTGTGGGACTACAATGAATGCCAGGTCAGGGATTCAGGCTGAACACCACAGACCTCTTTTTGTTTGTTTGTTTTGGAAAACACAATATGGAACAACACTTATTCTGATTCATAAGCTAGTCCCAGCTACTGCACACAGATAAAAGAACTGGAATTGGCTTGAGCTCCATCTGCTTTTATTGGCTACAGAACTGACCCTCTGCTCTCACTGAAGTTATGGTCTGGACACCAAGTGTTTTATGAACTGTGAGAAGTAATCCAAGAAGTAGGTGAATGTACTCCCATCCTCATTTTCTCCACACTGATTCTTTGGCTAATGCTTATAGAATTATGGGTGTCCTATAAATACTTATTACTCCTGCATAAACGCACCATAAACTATGCTATAGCGAATGGTAACATTTATGAAATTGAGTGAGAGAAAGGAATTTCATTCCTTTCTAAGAGTTTCATTTCTTAGAAGTTTGGAAATCCTTAAGAACATGATGGAGAGGATTTGCAATGTGAGTAGATTCATAAAATTCCTATTCTAACGGAGTAAATTAGCCATGAAAGCAATATCACAGAACTGAAAAAGCCTTTCTCATCAGAGAGCTGGAGAAATGAGCAGCAAACTAATCTGCAGGGTGCAGAAAGTGTGAGATTAGTTTGGCAGAACAGGAAGATTTAATTAAAGACATATACAAACCAAATTGTCAAGCATGTATTATTCTGCTTTTGAAGCGCTTGGGAAAGACAGCCATTAGCAAACGGTGGGAACGAACGCATGAGAGCTGCAGAACAGCAAGGACTGTCAGTCACTGAGGGCTGATTGCTCCTTCAGGGAGCTCTCAGACAGGGTAGAGCCAGTTTAGGGTAGGAAAAGGGCAACTGAGGTAAAGGAGCCTGAAAGAAGCTTGACAAATTTTACCTGAATTTGATGCTTATCATTGTCCCTATAGGGACAACCCAGCCCTCTCAAGGCTGAGGAAAAAGCCCACAGGGGCAAGTAGCAGAAAGAAGTAGCATAGCACTTGGCTCCAAGCAGGAAAAAGGTCAAGGGCTGTCTTTCTTGGTTATAGAAATGCAAGCTCATTGGTTTCAACCCAGTCAAGAGAAGTATTTTCACTCTTTTACAGTCAAAGGAACTGATTTGTGCATTCTGATAACACAAAAATTAGCTGTTAATTTATCCTGGTCTATAGGATATGATTGTACAGTGGTTTGCAATCATGGTTTTCTGGACACTAGCATTACAACTAGCGTTTCAATATCACCCATAGATGGAATATGCAGAAGGATCAATGCTTCATTTTGTGTAGTTTTACAGATATAGATACTGCTAAATTTAGCAGACCTCCTTCAGCATTACAAGCTCAGCTGTTTCCTAAAAGGAAACAACATTTCCAGCTATAAGACCCTGCCATTGAATATTCCTTCAAATTACCAATATCTAAATGTGCAGGCATGTGCCAGCTGAGCTGGATTTCTGTGTGCAGCCCTTCTTGCCCAAGACAGCTTTACTGGTGGTTTAGGAGAAGGAATGGCCCAAAGGTCATCACAGCTGTGTCCCTTCCAGAGAGCTGATGGGACCTTGGTGAAGAACACTGCTGCCAGTTCTTGCATAGTAAGCAGCATCAGGATGAGTATGTGGGGAGCCTGCTTGTGCAAGGTTTTCCTCACTTTGCAGTGAGTCACTAGCTAAGATTACTAATTCAGCTCAAATAGTCCTCCTGATGTCATTCTCTGTCAGGAAAAAAGGAACTATGTAGTTTCTTTATTCGTGAGGAAGGAAAATGCTTGGTGCTCGCCAAGAAATCTTTATGAAGTGAAAAGAGATTTGTCATTTTAGAAACAAAGTCTTACAGCTATTTTTTTGATCTGTGAAGAGCAACCTACCAGAACAGAAAGCAGAGCATGTAAATGCAATATCAAGAAAACAATGGCTATAGAAAATTAAATAGACTCAGAAAATACCTGAGTCAAATTCCTCAGTGTGAGCAGCGGACCGAAGAGCATACTGATGGGGAAGCTGGCTGTTCGTGTGGTGGGTTGGTGGCTGGTTTTGAGGGTCTTTTTCTCCCCTTCTGCTCAGGAAGGCAAATTGGATTTCTGCACCTTTTCATTTTCCAAGTGTGCTGATCCCAAGTAATCTTAGCTTATCCAATGTGTAAAAGGTTTTGTTTATACACTGTTGTGTTACCCTGCAGTTACTGCTTTCAGTTGAATAGATCTTACTGATTTAAACCTGGCAGATCAAAATGGGCTATGTTTTGTTTGTCTGACAGAGTTCACTTTAAGCTCATGTTAATAGTGGTAGTAAAACTGATGAGTTTGTCTGTATGTGCATGAATACAAATGAGATCAGGAATAATGAATATATGACTAGGTAAAAAATGCAAGCTTTTAAAGAAAGGTCTCAGAGAATTTGTACAGTTGATTAACAGTCTGAGGAGATGGTGCATCATGTGTCAAGGAGAGGAAAGGTGGAAAGGGAATAAAGTGACAGTGTCAGTCTCTGTAAAAAGCTGGCACAGATTGGAAAGAGGAATTCAAGCCAGCCCTGTGAACATGGTCTGCCCCAAAGGGCATCAGGAAGTGCTGATTTCCTGCAGGGAAAATCCCAGCTACTCTGTTTAGGATTGGCATCATGCCCAAGGGCAAACGGCTTTTGCAAGGTTGTAGGTGGAGTAGGGAGTCCTCAGGCTGGGCATGGAAATACCCACCATACACTCACAGAAAAACACGTGTTTTGGTGCTCTATTCATCCTCATCCTCCTCCTCCTCCTGCTCTTCTCTTTCATTCATTTGACACAGTCACCTCCAGCCTCAGGCTCATCTCATACACATCAAAACAAGGTCCTGCTCCGACTGAGTTCAGTTTCAGCAGCTTCCTTGGCTTATGTGCTTGAAGACGTTTGAATTTCCTGTCAGTGTGGGTGCTGCCAGAGATTTTCTTAGGCTTTTTTCTAGACTTGTAATTAAGAGGGCACAGTGGTTCTTTGTAACAAGGCTGCTTTCAAGATTCTCACCAGGCAAACAATAGAAGTGGTACAGATGGTGCCCTGCAGGTTTTGCTTCTTGCAGTACTCTAGGAATTCAAGACTATGCACTATCTATATTTGGATAATTTCTGTTTCTTGTTAGAAGTTACACACAAGCAACAAGTCATAATCCTAAAAAGTACAGATCTAGGCTTTTTTTTTTTTTTCATTTTCTAACAGTGTAAATGCTTTTTCAATTCTGTTGTTTCCATTTTTTCCCCCTCATGCAAGTTACAAGTCAGAACTGAGTCCAGAACTGATCAGAAAACCTCAACTGATATATCATACCTTGTGCTGCTTCTTTGTCTATCATCAGGTAAAGAAATTATTAAGAAGGCCAGCATGACACAAAAGAGTCATTAAAAAATCAGTGACTTCCCATTATCAACAAGATAAAAGAAAAACCATCCATAATGCTATTATTACAATGAGAAAAGGAAACCTGCCTGATGTTTCACAGCAAAACAAGTTCAGACAGTATTCTGAAATAGATGGTTAAAGAGAAAAATGAGAGTACTGATGAATATCACAGTAGAAGTCTGTAATTGGATGGAGTAATGTGTTAAAATAGGACTGGAAAGGATCAGATTGTGTACAGCCAGTGTAGTTTAGAGTTCACATCTGAACCATGACTAGGGCCTAACCATGCCAAAATTTCAAAATCTGTATTGTTAGATTTCATCCCAAAATAAAAACACCATGGAAATTTTCAAGTTTGTGAGACTCTTGCCATCCTGAGATGCAGAAAATCCCTTCCACCTCTTTCTGGTTTGGTCTAAATCTGAAAGAGAGACATACAAAAAGATTAAACTGAAGCCATAAGTTCAGGAATTTCTGACCCTGACCCAGGCACTATTGTTATGCATGTAAAGAGCATTTAAAACATTGTATTTTGGGTTTGCTTGCTGAAGGAAACAGTGACAGCTGTGAAGTCCAGAACCACATCTGGATTTTATCCAAATAAAACTTTTCCTGGCTGATGTAGATCAAAACATTCTTTGAGGTTAAAAGTGTTGTTTATTTCGCAAAATACTGTATGGGTACAAAAATATGTATGTTTATGCCTAATTACACATATAAAGAAATAATAATAACAGTTGTGCAGATATCAATGGTATTTTGCATAGAATACTAATTTCAGCCATAATTATTAGAGAAATCAAACCTCTTTTTTTACACTTATATCTCCCTTCTTTATGGAGCAGTTTAAAAAAAAATGCTAACTCCTAGCTCAGGATAGACTTGTAATAGTGAACTGAATATAAGTCACTAGAGAAGAAAATCTCAAAAACATGACACTAAACTTCACATGGCTACATAAATGTAAGAATTGAGCTGTGATGGACACAGCCTGTATTGCTGCTTATAAAGAAACTCTCTTGTTTTTACATTTTATTTTCCTCAACTTTTGATGTAGGCAGAACAATAACCTCCACACAGCTAGATAATTGCTTTTACCAAAACCTCTGAGCACAATGTCATCCCTTAATGACACTCCACTACTGGTTCATAGATGTTATCATAAAATTAATTATGTTCCCTACGAGAGCCCTTAATGTTGATTTTGATGTCTGTCTTATTGATTGGCTATTGAACTCCTCATTGTGCTGTTTCGACAAGGTCCCGGCCTGACTATGCAGAGAGCTTTTGCCCTGGGCTAGCTGTCAATCTCCACAACAAGGCACCTTGAAAAGGTCAGGGCTACCAAAGGCTGGCTGAGGATGTACTGCCTTCAACTCAACTGAAAGAGGACTTAATTAGGACAGAAATAATTCATTTGTTGAATTTCTTTTCATGAGGCGGCTTTCTAGCTGATGATAAGTAAATTCAGGAGATGGGCTGTCTGTTCTTATCCTTCATAGGGATTAACACTGAAATGTCATGGCTTGACAAAAAGACTCCCACAACCCAAACCAGCAAGCAAGGGAAGGAGTGCTGGCAGAAAGCACGTTTTCAGTCACTGGGCCCTATAACCACACTCCTCCAAGGAGCAGCTCCCTTTTTCTTTAATAGCAAGTGGCTCTGAAATAGAAAGGAAAGCACAGGAATGTGGTTTTCAGTGTCAGGCACAGAGCTACACTGTGAAAGAGAGAATGGTAGGACCAGCTCTGGGGAGACATCAGGAAAAGCACAGAGTGAACACAGGGCAGCACAGCATGTGCTGAGCTGGTGCTCGTGTGCTCTATCAGTGCAGAGCTCAGAAGACAAACCCTAACTTTTGGAAGGCTTTATCAGTTTGGGACGTTGCTGCCCTAACAGCCTCCTCACCTGAGCTGGTGTTGAAGCTGGAGCTCCATGTTGTCTGGTGCAGACACCCACCCGTGCTCCCAGGCACAGCGTGGCCTCAGTTTCCCAGTGCCTGGCCTCTGCCTCCTGCTGGAAAGCCCTGGCTTTGTGCAGGCACTGCCTTGGTATCTCCTCTGCATGGGGGTGCTTTGACCTCACCCACACTGGGTATCCACAGCCAAGGACAAGCAGCAGAGCATAATGCCCAAAGGTTTTTGGCTGCAGGACACCACATTGAGAAGATTAAGCTGTCAGTTGAAATCTATTCTATGCTTTATATCTCAGATCTCTATAGTACCTAGGATGTTTCCTACATTATAATTTCAGCTACTGGCACAAAATTCTCATTCTAGCCATATCCTATCACAAGTTTGTTTCACAGAAAGCCCTTTATGACCCTTTGACTGCTAAAAGCAGGGAAAATGTTTATTACTTGGTACATAGGCCCTCAAAACTACTAGTTTCCACTAGCCCTAAGGGCTGGCTTTCACTGTCTACTGGAGGTTCTTGAACAAGCAGAAGACCACAATCAACCTGAAAGCCAAGCAGAAGCAGAAGTCTACTTGATTATACATGCTGATGACTCTCACTTTTCCACGGATTTAGCTGTTTAGCTAAGGTTTATTGCAAGGCTGCTTGGCCAGAAGAGTAGGTGGGGAAGGCACCTGAGTAGAGGATGCAGGAGAGGTGCTGGGGACTGTCCTAGCAAGGGAAGGTGGATCACTCCAGGCAGAGGGGATGTGGCAGAAGATTTGCTCTGTGCCAGGAAGGAAACAAGGACTGGTATGTGTGTGTATGTGTGGGTGCAGCAGCGGAAGGGAGCATGTCACACATGTCCTGTGCCAGGAAGTAATTTCATCCTTCTCCTGGAGCAGCAAAATTCAATTTTCCTGTGTGGTACAGGGACACTTGAGCCCTCTCTGCTAGAGTAATATAATGGAGTGACAGCAGGCTGAGAGTGAGGTCTAGCTATAAGAGTAGGACAGCCAGCCAAGTGTCAACTTTCCTTTGTTGGTGCTACCAGCATGTTGAAGAAATACGTGATAGCCATTGGTGTCATTTGTAGGAAGGTGAGATGAGACACAGAAAGTTATTTTTGTAGCAGTCTAAGCAAAAGGGAAAAGGACATCTCCTGCTTGGTTGCTCTTCCCTGGTATGCAGTGCTCATAATGAGCAGCATGGGGTTTTTATTCATCCCTGCATTTCTGAATATGGACCTCAATTTCATTCTGTATAGAGAGAGTTGTAACTCATTCCTCTCTTTGCTATTGTGCTCTTTTTTTCCCCACCAAAATTATAATATTAATTGAAATCTAAAATTAATATCTGATTGAAATCTAAATTGAATAGAGAGCTACAATTTTCCAGTTTTCTGCAATCATAAAATGACATGGCTGAGACAGCTAAATCTAATTGTGTGGGGATTTTTTTAAAAATCTCTTCCTGCTGCTGCACTTGCTTTTGTATTCTAATAAGCCCAAACATAGAAGGCATTTCTAATCAAATAGCTAGAATTTCATGTCTGATTATAGATGCATATTTGTAAGAAGAAATAACCTGGGAAACAACTGAGATTGGAGAAGCATTTCTAAATGATATGTATCTGGTTTCTTCCAGCTGATAACACTTTCAGCATTTCTTGGGTCTGTGAGCTTTTAATTCAGTGCAAATCTTCAAACTCTAGTGGCACAAGAAAATGCATTGCTGATCTTGCAGCAGAGCAGTAAAAATGTCAGCAGCAGGTTTAATATTCAGTACTACAAACAGTGCTCCATGTAGAAGCTCCAGTGAGCTGGGACTGGGTCTGTTCCAGACAGCAATTTGGTAAATCCTGCCCATTTCTAAACACACATGTATTCCTATTAATTTTATGGAAAAAGGGTGCTGGAGAAAATCCATAGGAAGGCCCTCAGTAGTGTGGGCACAGGGACTCCTCTTTAAGCAGCTGCTGCATTTTGTTAGGTGTGAAAGAAATTTTACAATGACTCCCTTATGTGCCTTCTCAGTTTTGTAGCCTGAACTGGGCAGCATGGTGGTGGTGACAAAGCTTCTCTTGATTTCATTGGTAGTAGATGAGTGTAGGTCCTCATCTGAAGTTCTTGGAAGAAGCATTTGTTGGCTTCGGTGGGTAGAATAAGACTGATCCCTCTTTGCTTCAGTCATTAAACTGAGGGGCCTGTTTTGGGAGTCTGGTGACCTGATTCTCTCTTTGAGAAACATTGGTTGTTGTATGGACACCTCTGGAGGCTGCCTGAACATGCAGCTGAGATAAATCATCCTCCAGCAATGCCTGGTTCTTTTGTTTGGGATGGCTGCCTTATTCAGGAGCCTTGGTTTATGGGCAGGGCTAGAGGCTGATTGTGACTGATTGTGGAACCTGTGAGAGTCACTTCCTTCAGTTGGAATGGGGTCAGTGAGAGCCAGAGACCCTGGCACTTCCAAAGGGATGTACAGAGTCCTCCTGGAAGAAGCTATGCTTGATTTCTGAAGGGGGTATAATGAGGATTACTAAAATAAATTCTTCATTAATTTTTCAGCTAGAAGGTTGGTAAAAAAATATCATTGCTTAATGGTACACACATAATTCTACTATCAAAGAAAATAGTTGGTTTATTGTAATTTGTATGCAAAATTGCTGTACTCTTATTTTGCAACATTATAAACTAATTATTAAATTAGATCTGTATAAATACTCTTGAGATGCTGTCTGCATCAGATTAGAGTCTCATTTCATGCAGATTACAGAGGCACAGATCTACATGCCAGTGGAGGTGGAAAGTACTGTCAGTAATTTCTTTGCTGAGCAAGTGTGTTGGTGGTCACTGACGCTGTCCTGCCCCAGTTGTGGTTCCATAGAACTCTAAACTGGCCTTTTTAGGCAAAGGTCACATTGTGGTATCAATTACTGGCTACTACCTGGAAAATTTAATTTCATGCCCTGCAGTTGTTCTGCTTTCTTCTCTACTATGATTGGCAACTGTTTCCCTGCTGGTAACTAGAATAGCTCATTCACTTTAAGTGATTAAAATCCAGAAGTTAACTGATTTGGAAAGGCAGCTTTAGGTGGCTAGCATAACCCAGAGAGCTCTTGCATAAATGCATTTGAATGAACAGAACAAAAGCTTCTTCTTGCCCTTTACAAGGCCTCTTAAGAAATTGTATTGTTTGTGATTCCTGTCATGTCAATCTGTTCCTTGTCCAGTTGATATTTAGTTGATGCACTTCTGAAAATCAGAGGAAATTAGTGAGCTAAAAAGTGCCTAATTTTAGATAATAAGATATCACGGTCTTGTTAATATCACTTATTTTTTAACCTAAAAACATTTGCTTGAAGAGCAATTGTCAAATCTTTTCTGTCTTTTAGAAGCCTCTGAAGAACTTCTTAAATGCCTGGTTTGCATTTTAACAGATCTTGATGCTATTTCTGTGATCCAGAAAGCTGGGTCTTCATTTATTCTCAGAAATTGTTTCCTTCTCAAAAGATATATTACGCCATTTACTTTGAGGTGGAACTACTAATCAAAATAAAGGGACATTTCTGCTTTAAAATTGTCTGTGTAATAGAAGAAGTGGCAGGTTGAATGGGGCCCTGGGCAGCCTGTTATAGCAGAAGGTGTCCCTGCTCATGGCAGAGGGTTTGAAACAAGGTGAGCTTTATGGTCCTTTCCAACACAAACCATTCAATGATTTTATGAATCTGATCCTTCTCATATGTCTTGAAGAACATTATTTACCTTTTTACTTACGTGTTTACTCAAGGTAAGAGGGCTGTTTCAGCTTCATGAAGAATAAGAATCCTAAAAAAAATATCTGTGAGGAATACAAGGAATTCTTAACTGTTATTTAGGTGAAGAAAGGCTTATTGTTTTTGTTACTATGACGGTAGGGTTTTGCTAGACCAAGTACTCCAGGGCTTTCACAGTTCAGATTAAAAACAGTTCAAACAACTCTTGCTTGGTGACTGGAATGACAGCTGTCAGCCTGCAGGTGCATTGCAGAGGCCTTTCTCAATGGTCATTTTGGCATAATATGAAACAACTCAACATTATTTGAAAATTATTTATACCAGGTTCAAACATGCGTGTGGTGGAGTACAGTCAGAAGATTTGATAAGGCTGCAAGGTGGAATTTGGTTAGCTAAAGGATACAGAGCACTGAGTTATAGGACTCAATGTTTCTTTACTAGCAGCTGAGAGGTTTTTCTTTTCTTTGAATTCAGATCAAATTGTCTAATCACTTCCCATGCATCTTTTAGCCTTTTTTTGTCTACAGTACTGTTGGAGTTGTCACTGTTCCACAATAGTTCACTAAGTAAGGGGTATATCTCTTCTTCAGGAACTGGACAATACAGAGGTCTGCTCATCACTAAAATTCTTTGAGAATGCTTAGGAGACCCAAATTAGTATTTCTTTTACAATAATTTTCAGTACAAAGTACTACAGGCATAGCAATATCTCTACACATTATTTCTTTCCTTAGAAGTGTGTTGCTCCCAAGGGTAATCCAGTTGCTAGGAGCAGATCCTGAAATTATCCACTGGCATGTTGGAGGCTAGTGATGATCACCTTCCTCTTTGTAAGACTGTGCACTTGATCACAGTCAGTCTCCAGAGGAAGCAGTGACACCTAGACCTGCACAGTCCTTTGGATTTTTGTTGTGATGCCTATCCATCCAGGGCTTAGCTTGGGGCTTTAAGTTTCGTAAGCCTGGCCAGAATCACCACACTCAGGAGGAGCCATGAGGCAGCTCCAAGGCAAGCAAGGAGCTGAACTGCTCAAATTTTCTATTTCCTTCTCTGCCCAGGCACACTGACCAGGCAGACTGCACACTGTCCATTTCCCAGCAAGGCTGTGTCCCCTGCAGCTTTGCTCCCACAGGCAGGGCATCCAGGCCCTCATGCAGTCTTCACACAGCACAGGTTACAGGGTTTACTGTCCAGGATCTCTCCAAGGCAGAAGATTTTAGGACAGATGCTCAAGCATTTTTACAGCACTTGAGACAAAATCTGACACCTTTAAAGTCAAGTGGTAGTCTAAATGTTAATGCTAAATGCCCTTTGAAAGTGACGAGATTTTTCTCATTTGAAAGGATGTATGCATGCATGTGCTTTGTCAGATGACAGCCAAAATACACTTTTTGCCTTATTTTAACTTCCTAGTGAAATTCCAAATGTGTCAGGAACACACCTGTTATAAATTTACGTAGAATAAAAAGTTAATATTGGCTACTAAAGCACTGAGTTGCCAGAGCCAGGCTTTGCTGGTAGGAATGTAGTGAGCTGCTGGTGGTTTGGCATTGCAGTATCACAGACAGACTGGAAGAAATTTGCAGGTCAGAGAGAAATACCACGGCTCTGGCCTCTAGAAGGTGAGGCAATTAACTCTCCTCATTCCTTTTAGAGAGACCTACCTTTCTGTGACTTCCAGGAGTTACTCAGTAATGCTTGCCATTTATTGTTACTTTCCAGTCAGCATACAGGTAGCAAGTATCTGCTCTGGCAAAACCAGAGCACTACCCCTCACAAAGCATCCTGACAATTTCACCACTGATGATGGCTCACTTCCAAACTCCACAGCAGTCCTAGAACCACCTAAATTGCACTCTGACAGTGTACAGTGACTGAGATACACTCACTGCCCCAAAAAATAACAGAGTGAATAATGGTATCATTAAGTACAATACATTAAACTGCATTTACTTCATATAGATTGTAAAAAAGCAGAAATATAAACCTGTTCTCAAAGTGAGTTTAGCTTTTCAATCCTTGGTGAAGCATGTGCCACATATCATCATAGATGTAAAGAAACAGCCACTTTTTGTTTTATCTGTAGGATGAAATGACATTGACTTCCTGCAATGTGTGAACTGATGCTTTAGGAATACTCAGTTTCTCTAGCATTTTAGAAATACCACCAAATGCCAGCAAACACATGGACACCTGCCAGTCAATCCTTGATTTTTTCCCATTTTAACCTTTGTACTGATTGATAAAGAAACTTCCAATCAAGTTCTAGCAGTGAGGCTTTTTGAAAGAATCCAAAGGTGAACTATAAATTTAGTACTTCGCCTTTTTAAAGAATTTCTAGTATCATAAATCCAGCTTCACATTCTTCAGAGTTCTTGTCTAAGGGGGGGTCTCCACTGGCATAGAGGGGATTTAAGCACTGGGTAGGAAGTAAGTTCCTAATTCCCTTTTGCGTCTTTGTAAAGATTTCCCACCGATGCCTCTGATGAAAAGAACTGCAATAGCAGGCCTTACTGCATGCAGTCTGTAAGGATACTCTAGGCACTCTCCATATTTTTGACATCCTTAAAAGTCTTTCATGTGGAAAAAGGATTCTTGAAATGTGAATCCTAATATTAAAAGGAGAGCAAGCATTGTAGTTATTTCCAGGGGGAGGCAGTACAATACTTAAAAAATTTCTTCTGATTGTAGTATCTCGTTTTTTCTTCTTTCACCCTCTCTTTCTACCCCCTCTTTCTAGCTGAAAGTCAAGACCTACAGCTGGAGGAAATAAAACAGCTATATTGCACTGCTTTAAAATTAGCATGGTTCAATTTCAGCTCAGAGCTAATAGAGGTCTCTACAAGAAGGCATTTAACCTCTTGCTTGGTGCATCTGTGTCTTGTATAATGAAAAGAACATAAGCAGCTGCCCTATTGAAAAAACAAAACAAACAAACAAACAAAAAAACAGAAAAAATCACTGCTTACCTTTCCCCTGCACTTTAGAGCTAGTGGTTGTTCTAGCTTGGTAGGGAAAGGCAATTCCAGCCCCTCAGCATACATTATCAAGTAGCTTCAGGTTGTCCTTAATCACCTTATTACTTTTCTTTTTCAAAGCTCAAGCTAAATGATCTAACAATGCTCGTGTGATTTCCCCATAAAGACTGTGGAGTTGGTAGCCACGTGCTGTAGGTTAGGACACATCACAACAGGAAAGCTGAACATACTTGTTCCACTGCAGAAATAACATCAACCTTCCTTCCCTCCCTGCTTTCCCTGCACTTCACCAAACCCTCTTCTCACAGACTACATAACCATATGGTCAAGGTTATAAAACATGAAGGCCTCTGTCACTATAGCAATCCCAATAAAAAAGCCAAGGTAGAAGCCTTCACAAGGCTTAACCTTCATTTACATCTGATCCCCTGGAGTGTTTAGCTCTGCAGTTTTTAAACACTGCTCATATTCCCCATAAAAAACATTTCCTATTTAAATAGTAAAAGATTTACTGCATGAACATCCTTTTCCCACTCTGCTGGATTACACCTCTCCAGGGACAAAACACCAACCAGGCAGGGTAAAACACCTGCCTTATTAATACCGTTAATCAAGAAACAATGATGAGGAGCCTGACATGCAAAAACCTGGCCCCTCTTTGAAGCCAAAAGAGTCTCTGTGGGGCCAAACAGACTTCAGCAACAGGTGCCTCTCCCCACAAATGATGCTGTTCTGCCTTAGGATAGTGCAAGAATCCAGAGAGCTGCTCTGCTCAGAGAGCCAGTGTCCATTCTCATGCTATCAACAGCGCTGAGGAGGTCCCAAGAGCTCTTTCTGACAGGGCAATATGGGCTCATCCTCCCAGCCCAGGCAGTCTGAATTAAAGAGACTCCTTAGCACCCCACAAGCACACATCCCCCTCTAGGGCAGGGCAGCAGCCTTCCTTGGGCAGGCCGGGGTGGCACTGCTGGCTTGAGCAGACCATATGTCTGATCTGCACTAAGCCTGTCTGAGCAGGTGCTGTTTCTGCATTACAGAGTATTTGGGGCCAGGCTGCATTTTCCTCTGCCACGGGCTCTCCCTGTTTCTGGTACATGATGGAGTTAAATATTACAGTGCCTAGGATGCCCAGATGGCTTATATGGCACAAATCTTTGCCCCAGGATGCCTGCAGAGAAAGGCAGATCATTATATTTTCAAGGTGGCCTGACTTGGGTGCGAATATCCTAAGCACTACTAGAACTAAAAATTAGACCCTAGTGTATCTGAAGGAGATAGGGTCCTGTGGAGAGTATTTGCAGCACTTTTATTTTAATCCAGGTCTATGCACAAAGAGGGACCTCCAAAACTATCAAGAGGACTGCAGAAAATCAGAGGTTGGCATGAAATGTACTGAGGCTTACTCACCACTGCCTTAAAAGACTAGCTGTCCACTAAAAATAGATTTTTAATGATCCAGCAGGTTTTTACTTTGTATAGACAGTTATATTGTTCAGTCTTCAAAATCCTCTGGGTATCTGACATGATTCAGCAAAAATCTAGCTGTGTTTGCAGACCTCTTTTGAAAGCTCTCAGCACTGAAGCTCACCAGAACATCTCTAATCTTCCCCCTCATTCTCATTCCTCCTCTTACTGTAGTCAGCTTCTGCTATTTCTGTACCTCAGTAGCATTTGCTGACATTTCCATGGGGATGTCATATATTAGGTAGCACTCCAGGCTTTGGTTAGCAATTCGTGGTACATCTTGAAACAGTTAAATTCCTCATGCCATTTTTAAGTTAAAGCCCTGTTTCATTTGAAAGCTGGACTCCTGGCTGGTAACTTGTCTGGAATAGTGGGTGGCAGGTCAGTGCAATTTGAAATGGCTAGGAGAGAGGAGGAAACCATGAAAAATTGAGCAATTACACTGCAGGTCAAGGTTTGTTATTGGGTGGCATGGTTTCAATTTGGCACTGAAGCATGGCAACAAGTCTACTAGGCATGTTAATGCATTTTTGTTATCTGCCATTTGTAAGCAATATTTGAGGAGGGGGAAGGGGGAACATTTAGGAGTCCAATACAGCTATCTTGAAGGCTTTGCCTATGATAGAGGCTCTTTTTTTGTATTTTTTTTTTCTCCAAGGAAACCATTATTAACCTAAAGTTTGGAATAAAAGCATCCACATGAAACTTTGAAAACTGTGAGCTGTTTGCCAAGTTGTAGATCAAAGGTGCTTGAAAAGATTGATACAATTTTTTTAATAAAAAGTGCACATCTGGCCTGAGAATTGGTCTGCCAAGTTTCAGCCTAATGAACTTTGAAATCAGCCTCCTACCAGCAATTCTCTAGACCCAGATTTCTAGTAGAGTAGCTGGACAATTTTTATAGCCAGAAGGTATTCATATAATGACTATGTTCTCTGCTGGCAACTAATTGACAGACTCCTGATACAGTGTTGTTTCAAGCAAACAAAATTGGTTTTAATTTGTCCCCCATCATTTATCAGCTGGCACATGAAGCCTTGATGTTAAACTTTTATTGCATCAGAACAAGTTAAAATAGCCCTAAGTCCAGCAGTGGAACGCACATCAACAACAAACTGTTTATGCAGCACGGCTCTTCACATGTTGTACCATTCCTTTTGCTTTATTATGCAGTCCCAAAGTTGGTTGGAAACTTAAAAGCTTTTGCTGAAGCTGACGTTTGTTGGAAACACTCTTTTGTTCTGCACTTTCCTGATTGCCAGATGGGAAGAACTCTTGACAGTTTAAAAGTAACAAAAGATCCTTGCTTGTGCTCAGCCCAGAGAGCCGTAGTCCACAGACCCAGAAGCTCATGCAGAAAGAACTATTTCCTGCCATAATTAAAATGAAAAGCATATTTTTCCCAAGTAAACCCATTTTAAAAATCCTTAACCATTTGAATCTCCTCTTGAAACTAGATTTGATTATAATGACAAAAGGTTTGAAAAACTGAAGGCGCAATCTTTGCAAGCTGACCCTTGCAAAGGCCCAGCCAGAAAGGGAGCATTTCAGTTCACAAAATTTCCTTGGCCCCAGGCAGGTGAATATGTATATCTCCAATAATCCTTTTGGCAAAAGCCCCTCGTGTGGACCAGCAAAGCTCTTTTGTAAGTGCTTTTATCTCAAATCCACTAGTCTGAACTCTGGAGAACTTCAAGTGAGAAGGCAATTAAGCCTCAGCACCATTTGTTTAGGTCCAGAAGAGTGATAGCATGCACAGAATCTCTATTATTATTTTTCTTATTGCTTCTCTACCATTATTATGACTGGAAATGCTTTCCTCATGGCTCATTTGATACTAAAACTCCAGATACTCCTAGCTAGTCATATTTCTGAATTTACAGAAGCTAAAATTATCCTAGTTCAGTTTAGAGACATTACTCAAGACAGATGACAAGCACTTATGACTCCGTTGATTGTACTTTCCAGATTTCCACTGATTTTAAAGACAAGCACTCCTCAATCAGACCCCCTAATGGATCCCAGGTGCAGATCTCTGTACCTGAAGACATCAGCACAAACAAAGTGGACCACGAGATTCCCACATAACGTCCCTGGTACAGTATCCCCACAGCACACAGTCCTTGTGTTGATGGGCAGGATCCACCTCTGACTGACCCTCGAGCACATCCACCCTTCTCAGAGTGACAACACTGTAGCAGTCCTCTGAGTAGCTCTCTGAGATTTCCACCTCATCCTCTATTGGTACACCTTATGTCTTAGAATTAGAATATAACCAGTCACAGACAGAAAGAATGGGGAGTGAGATAATCCTGTGTTCTCTTACAAGCACATGCACTTTGTTTCTGCAAACTATTAAGAGCTTTTTGATGCTGAGTATATGCAAGAAAGAAGCTGAGAAGAAGTACTGTACAGGAAAATAAAGTACTGCATCCTAGTATGTGAAAGACAAGCACACCATTTGCATTTTGCAGCCACAGCCCTTGCAAAGAGCTGAGTATCTAAGTGGCTAACAGACTTTTACACTGGCACTAGAGTATATTCTGGTAAGAGACATTCCTCTTTTGCATTGTAGACACTGAAAAAAAAAAAATGATTCCATGATACTCTTTCTGCCTTTTGGTTTTTTTGACCCAAAAGGAGAAAGGAAGATAAAAGGAGGACTATACTGTTTTGACTATGCTGTCCTAACTACAGTAAAGGATTCATGATAGTGATTTCCAGACTTCAAAAGGTTTCAACAGAATTGATTCAATTAAACAGTATAACTTTGGCCAATGACCATTCTTGTACAAATCACTTCTGTTAATAGATTTTTTGTTTTCTGGTTGAAGATTTGAACATCCCAGTGCTAACATCCTCATTCTAAAATTTTATTCTTGCACAACAATGCAACAGCAGGCTGTGGTCAGAAAAGTTAGTCCTTTACTTCTCTCTCCAGACAGTTATTAGAAATAAAAACATTTTGCTCATTTTCTCAAAGTTATAAAGTTATGTAGGTACCAGATGACCAGATACAAGTGAAAAGGAAAAAAAAGAATTAAAAGTTCTTTGAAAGAGAGAAAGAATATAGTATTGCTGCAGGCATGTCCAGCTGAGAGAGCTAAGCTATTCTTGTCAGACAGTAGCATTTCCTCCTTTATATACTGGTGCACGCTGTGCTGAATGGTAAACTCTGTCCTTTGCTGTCCCTTTTGAGCATTGCTAACTGTAAGACATTCCTGGGCTCACATCAGGTATAAAATCTTCCTTGTTCTAACAGATATACAATAATGGATTCCTTTCAGCATCACTCACTCCATAGATTTTACATTTAAATTACAGAGATACAGCAATAGATATTGCAATAAAAATCACAGGAATCTGGAGGACCATATCTTTCTACATATTGAAGAGTATAACCTTCAGCACCAGTTCAGTCTGCATCCCATCATGCTCCCAGGTGTACCAAGTATCTGTAGAATTTCCTCAAAGAACTTACTGTTGCTCAACAGTTAAGAGAGGCACATCCTCTTTGGGTGCAGACTACAGAGAAATAGAGCAATGATAATCTGAAAATCTGCCTACATGATTTTTCTCAGCTTTATGAAAGAGAATGATAGCAAAATGAGGGCTGGCAAGAGTGGCTATCATTTTTGGATACACTTATGAACAGCTGTAGTATGCAGCAATAACATTTTCTTCAAGGGAAAATTGATCATATCTTTCAAAGAACATTATATCTGAATGCACTGAAATCCAGCATCTGCAACAACTGTGACAATAATTTTCCAACTAGTGCTGAACTAGTTCATGTCCACAGAGCACTGTCCTGCTTAAAATCTCCTCATTTAAACATCTACTCAAAATGACTCCTGAGAATGGAAACCAGTGTATGCAAAAAGGTTCCTGAGTCATCTCTCACTCTTCTAGCCCTGACCTTCCCAGCTCTCACTCAGAACTGGGTTATTATAATCCCTTTTGCTGTGCTATGTCCAATCCAGACTGGAAGGCGCAGGCCTGACTTTTTAAAAAATTATTTTTAAAACAACATGTACGCTTCTGGCTTTTTTTTAGGACCAACTAGATAATTGCATAAACTGACAATCTGGCCTTTTAAAGAATAGTAAAAGATTTCACAGTTGCAAGTAAATCATTTGCATGTAGGCAGTCTCTTACCTGCACTGTTGCTGATATAACCTGCTGATATTTACTGTGACATTGTCTGACAGCAGAAGACATTTATCAGTGCTTTCCAGATCTTTATAAGGAATTGTACCAGTCTGTGCTGGAGACACAGACCTCCCTTATCAAAAGTGTAAAGGCTCTGGATTCCCTGCCTCAAGACTGACTCTACAGAGGTGTTGTCCACCACCTGCTAGTAAGTCTCTACACTTTCCTGGTGTGGAGGGGAGAGAAATAGACTTTCAATGCCTCCTTGCTTCCCTTTGGGAACCTGGGACAAATGGCACATCTCA
>VZRX01013986.1:0-16382 GCA_013398075.1 Notiomystis cincta
GCAGCCCCGGAGCGGCGGCCCCGCTGGCCATCCCCGCCCGGCAGCCGAGCACCATTTCTGGGTGAAATCAGCGCTTGTTTAGTGCTGTTCTGCCACGCTCGCTCCAGGAACGGCTCAAAATAGCGGCGAGTCTCAGCCGTGGCGCTGGGGATCCCCGCGCTCGGTGCGGTCACTCGGTGATGGGTCGCACCCTTGGTGTCCGCACAGAGACACAGTGTTCCGCATTTCTTCCCATGAAAGCGGATCGGACACGGGAAGGGGCTGCCCGGGGAGGCGGCGGAGTCTCCGTTCCTGGAGGTGTTTAAGGAACGGCCGGCCGCGGCACTGCGTGCCATGCTCCAGTTGACACTTGGGGTTGTGTCACAGGACGGACTGGATCATCTCAGAGCTCTTTCCCAACCGAATTGATTCTGTCATTTGTTTCAATCACTCCAGGGGACTCTGTTTGCTTTTAAAAGGCTCGTTTGTTTACCGAAATAAACCAGGGAAGTATAATTCTGTTAATTTCAGTCCTCATTCAAAAACAACTCTGTGGACAAATCTGACCCAGTCGTGTCCCTTTGAGGTGATTGATTTTTCAGTGTTTCCAGACAAAAAGACTTGTTTGTAGCAGTACTGCTCAAGCTGTAAGCCCGTGGATTGTCATAAATTCAGCAAGCCATATTGCATGGGATGCCTCCAAGGACCACCTAAGAGCTGCAGGAAGTGGTATGAGTGATTCAGGAGGTGGCAGCCTGCCATCTGAGTCAGTGTGGAATGAATGCCCCTGCATGCTGCTGGAGTGATTGTTTTTTGGGATTGGACATTAACGTGGGGCTTGACATTTCTCATCACTAATGGTCTTGGGGTGCATGTGAAAAAAGAGCACAGTTAATTCGTGTGTCCTCGTTTTTGTGCCTCTTCTTCCAGAGGGCTTTGCTGAACTCCATTTCCAGCACAGGGACCTCATTCAAACCAGGTTCAACCATAAATATGCGAGTGCCTTTTCCTTACCTACACTGTAATTAGAATACTCAGCCCTTTCTCCCCTGGCTGTGCTCCTCTCAGGGAGTGGGGAGTAGAGAAGGCAGTTCCTGGGTGTGTATGTGTGCTGGATCTCTGGGGAGGAAAAGTTATATTCTGCTGGGAGCTCAAAACAGACTTTTTGACACATTTCATGGGCCATGCATAGATTTACAACGTAGTCACAGCAGTTCTTAGAAGATTAAAAAACCTCTGCAGCTGCACATGGGATGAAATGAAATGAAATTGTGTGTTCCCCAGGGGACAGTAGTCACCACTGCTGGGTTATTTCTGCAGCAAGGTGGTCACAGCAGGGCATTCAGTGACAAATAACAGGGCAGGGTCCAGTGCTGAACCCACTGAGCTGACAGAAAATGTCAGAAGAAATGAATGCAGTGAGAGGGCCAAGGCAAGGTACCTACCCTGCTGAATACTCCCCTTCCTCCTCACCCCTTTCAGGCCAGACAATCAAAAAATCCCTGAAGAGGATTTCAGCCAATACAGGGGGAAAAGTTCTGCTGAACTCCATGGGTCAGTGCAGGCATGAAGCTGTTCACATGTGCATTCATATCTTTGCACGACTGAGGCACTAATTTGTCGAGCATATTTTGATGTCCCTTGGGGAATAGTTGCTCTATGCCAGCCACTGTGGTCCTTCAAAAAAACACATTCACAGCAGAATAAATGTATAACTCTAGCTGACCAGAAACACCAGGGAGATTGTAGATACAGCACAAACACGTTCTTTCACACCCTACAAAATAGAAATAGGAGGGTTTATGTTAAATAGATACATATTTGGGTAGCTTTTTCAAAACTACTTTCCTTTGACCTGGACCTGCTCATATTTAAGTCACTTTCCCTCACTAATTTCAGCAGAAGTTCCTCCCCAATGTGTATTGTGAAAGTCTCCCTCTTTAAGCTGACCCTGCAAAGTTCTCTGCAGTTCGTGGACAGTTGGCCAAGCCTTGGGGATGAGTTTCTCTGAGAGCTACCCAGTCCTGCATTTTCTTGTGTGCTGGTTCAGATGAGCAAGGGTTTCCTGCTCCAAGAGAGATCCCTGCTCTTTACAGCAAGAGGAGAAGTGGGGTGGAGGAGGTGGAGGAGCAGCAGGGAAGCTGGAGGAAACCAGACGTGACAAGTGCTGAAGCAGAACTTCTCAGCTTTGTGGTGGCTTCTGGCCAGATGAGATCACAGCTCCTATGGAATCTTGTCTGCTTTTATTTCCTTAATATTTGACTTTCTTGCTTCCTGAAGAAGCAGGAACTGCTAATCTTCAGTCACTTGCTTTGAACACTGTCTGTGTCTCAAACAACAGCACAAAGAGAGGCAGAGAGGGGTGACTGACAAGGGCCAGTGTTCATGGCCTGCAGTGGAATCCCTCTAAGCCTTTTTGGAGAACTGACTGGGGATGGAGCCTGAATTAGCAGAGACTTTTCCAGCTCCCATCCTTGTGAATTTATGCTAAGACTATTAAAAGGAAGGTGGGAGGAGGAAAGACTTGGCACGCCTGCTTTCTTGTGGTCAGCATCCAGCACTGTAGGTTAGCTCTGAGGGCTGAGCATCCACCTTCTGAAAACTGCGTCCCTTCTGAGTGTCTGAAGTCAAAGATTTAAATCCTTTGGACTCCCAGCACAGCCCCTGAGGCTGGAACAGACTCTGGATGTGCTTTGTGCCTTGCTGACACTGCCCTTGCAGCAGGAGCTGGCGGACTGCAGCAACAAAGGGGATCCTCTTGCCTCGCCTTTGGAGGGGCTGTCCAAAGACGGGCAGGCAGAGAGCCTGGAGCTCTCTGTGCCCTGGGGACAGCAGGGGGGAGAGAGAGAGAGCAAGCTCCCTGCCCGGAAACATGTACGTGCTGCATGCAGGCTGTGCCTGTGGGGATTGAGGGAGACAATGCACAGATAGTGAACAATGAGCGCCTGTAATGTGCAGCCACAGAGCCAAAGTAACCCAGTGTGCTGCAGGACAGAGAGGCTGTGAAAACAGCAGCCTCACGAGGGAGAAATCCTGCCAAGCCTGCCTAGAGGACAATCAACAAACCCTCCTCAGCTGGAAGATGGGGTGGAAAAGGGAGTAAAAGAGAGTGGGATGGAGGAGAAAAAAGAAGCAACCCCCAGGGGCACTTTGCAGGAAAAAGAAGAAGCAGTCATCTTCCTTTTAGTCTTTTCTTGAGAACAGACATGTCAGCACAGCCAACACAGCACTTCACACACTGCAACACAAGTAAATGAGGCCATTGAATGAAATGAAGCCCTTTATAAAAAAATAAAAATAAAAAGTAGGATCTGGGTATTTTGCTTTACATTCACCTGGAAAGCGGTCTTGCTGTGATGTCTCCTCTTATGACTCCTTTGCCTTTCTGTTTCAGCACAGGGTGCTGCATGTGAAGATGCCTTAGAAAATGGGATATATGTAATGGGAACACTTGGATGCAGAATTTACTCCCAGTTCTTTTTAGAGCAACACTTACAAGCCCAGCTGAGTGCCCAGTTACCTCTGAGGTACCTGTACATGGCTCTCTCTTCGTGAGGGGAGCACCCCTCGAAATCACAGTGATTTACTGGCTGACACAGTCCTGCAGATGCAGGAAAGAGGCCACATCCAACGCTCCTTGTGCCAGCTGTGCCTGTGGGGAGCTGAGCACATGGTCACAGCCTGGCCAGGGGAAGCCACTGGGACCGGGAAAGCAGAGAAATGAGTTCCTTTCCTTTTTGATGGATGGCTATGAATGGAAAATGGTAGCAACCAGGACGATACAGGAAGGGCAGCTGCAGAGAGCTCCCGGGAGAGCAGCTGGGCAGGGAGCCCCAGAGCCCCGCTCATCCCTGCGCTGGTGTCAGACACAGCTGTGCTGCTCTGGGCCTCTGGAAAACGCAGGACAGGGCTGGGAAAGCGGCTCCCGGCAGCACGAGCAAGCAGCACCCTCTGCTGCTGGCAGGGCTCTCTCCAGAGCCGCTCTGCGCTCCAGAGAGCTCCAGAGAGGAGCCGAGCACAGGCACCCGCAGCTGCATCCTCTGCAAGCGCAGCACTGCGGCGAGGGCTGCTCGGTGTGCCCCACACTTACCGAGGGCTGCCCTGAGTGCCCCNTGTGTACCCCTCACTCACCGAGGGCTGCCCGGTGTGCCCCTCACTCACCGAGGGCTGCTCGGTGTGGTTCCCCTCACTCACCGAGAGCTGCCCGGTGTGGTGCCCCTCACTCACCCGGTGCTGCCCTGAGTGCCCCTCACTCACCGGGGACTGCCCTGTGTGGTGCCCCTCACTCACCGAGGCCTGCCCGGTGTGCCCCTCACTCACCGAGGGCTGCTCGGTGTGGTTCCCCTCACTCACCGAGAGGTGCTTGGTGTGGTGCCCCTCACTCACCGAGGCCGCCCGGGGGTTCAGGGCAGTAATGGCGGCCCCGGCCCGGTGCCGGGAACGTTTCCTGGCCGCTGGACCCGGCGGGCGCTGGGGCTGACGGCGCTTGGGGACCACGGCTCGATACACAGCGGGAACACCGGGGCACAAAGCTCTCCAGCCCCTCTCCTTCCTCCAGCCCCTCCGAGCCTTCCCATGCCCGCCTGGGAGCTGATTTACTCCTGCTGCACGGAGGGGATTCTCCTCTCCCATTTCCTCCCTCTCCCTGAGGACAAGCCGCCCTTTTCCCCAGCATCTGACTCCAGCTCTCCCTTCTGCGTGCGGGCGAACGTCCAAAACTTGGCAGCGGCTGCAGCTCCGGCCCCGGAGATCTGAGCTCCCGTCCCGCCCCCGCTCTCATCCCGCGGTGTCGCCGCCTTCCTCCGTGAGCGGATCTCCAAGCGCACAGAACGCTCTGCCAGCCTTTTTCCTGACCCACGTAAGAAAAGCAAAGCATGAGAAAAATGCCGGAACCTTGTTTAAAAATAGCCTTGGATCACAGCAAGGCTCCTGCCGAGCAGTGCCTGCTCCTCCTGGGGAATGCAGGCGCCAGGTGGGATTTTCCTTTGGGAATCAGCTGAAGGAGGGGCCAGGACTCTGCTCTGGCACCTTCCGCAGGGCCCTGCCAGCCCGAGTCAGCTCAGCTCAGCCGTGCTGGAACTCCACAGGTTCATGGATCAGAGTGAAAAATGCAGTCCTACAAACTCTGTTATTAAGCAGCTCCGCACTATGGTGACAGTATCCATGGAAATGCAACTCAGGGACTAAATGTGGATCAGGGGAGACTTTCCCGAGGCCTGGCCATTCCAGGACCCTGCACAGCACTGGGTGATTCCATCTTCTCACCTTAAAAGGGCTTTGGCTGCTCCTTGTTTTGAAAAGTCCTGGCCTTGTCTGGATGAGACACCAAAAAAAGCAAGAGTCAGAGTGAACATTTAATACTGCAGTGACATTGTCCACTTTGCACAGCTAAAACCCTAAAACTTTACTCACCGGGAGGACAGGGAAAGACCACCCATCTCTGGAAGAAATGAAAAGATACTTCTTGTTAAAAACCATTTATTTTTTATAAATATAATTCTTCGTTCATTAAACAACATGAAAAGAATCATGTAACCTTACTCATGAGGAAAAAAGATTTTACAATCTGATTTATAAAAGTTGAAGGGAAAAATGAATTATTTCCAGTGTCAGTTTTCTGTAAAACATACAAATAATCATACCATTGAATTGTAGGAATGTACTTGACATTTAAAAAATTAATAAAAATTGGTATCAATAATCACTTATGGGAGAAACAGACTATAAGAAGTTACTTTATGGAGCTGCCTTTGCAAAGAAAGGTTAATACAAGCTCTCAAGAAGGTGCACACCTTCTATTAATAACTTCACAACATAAAAATAGCACTGCTTCCTTGGCCTACAGCCCAGTGGATTGCTACCATTCCTCCTCATCAGATTTGTTGCTCATTTAACCCTTCTTCCCATCCAGTCTCTCTCTTTCCAGTCATAAATTTTGTATATTCAAAAATATTTGGTTTTCATTTAGCAAATACTAAGTATTAAAGAGTTTAACAGGAATTGTCTGTATGAAGAAAATACACTTCTAAAACATCCCCCAAATAACCCAGATAGCTCCGTTCACCAAGGAAAATGTGGAAACTTTTTAATGGATTTTAATACAATATAGGATGAATTTTGGGGTGACCCACTAGACAGAGACTTCATAAATAAATCCTATTTTCAGCTGCAAAGAGGAGTAGCTCCCTGAGAAAAAACCCATGTGCTTCCTTAAAAGTGCAAATAAATATTTCAAGAGGTGCCAGCCACATACTAACAAGAAACTCCAATGTCACAGTCACCTGCAAGATAGGAATAAACTCTGCTACTTATAACAATACAGTTACTTTCACACAGGTCAGCTTTTCATTAAAGCTTGTTCCCTCACACCAAATACAAAAGAACTGGAATGAAGTTAACAGGGACATTTGTTTAAAAAGGAAAGAATTCATGGGCATACCAGACCTAAACCAGCTTGCCCTGCACAGCTGTTCCAAGCACTGAGGTGGATTTTGGAGCCAGGGTTTGCCAGGACTCATCACAGAGAGGGTTATCCCAGAACTCCTGGACACAGGAGCTGCACTGCTGCTGGGGGCTCACCCTGAGCAAAGAGCCACCAAGCCCAGGGAAGGGGACAAACCCAGGCCAGCTGGCAAAGCACGACCCCAAGGGTGGACAACCCCCCAGAGCATCTGGGGATGTTGTGGAAGCAGAGGGGACACCCCTTGTGTGTGGCAGCATCCTGGGAAGGGGAAACCAGAGAATGAGGAAGGGGAGAGTGGGGTCTCTGGACATGACTGGACATGTCCAGTGCTCCCTGTGAGCAGCAGAAGCACATATTTCTGTACATTCCTGCACATTCCTGCACATTTCCACGAGCACTTGCTGCTGTCCTGTCACAGGTGCCATCTGCCAGCCCCTGTGCCGTGGGGCTGTGCCCAGGGAAAGTCCCCTCCCTTGTGAGGCAGTGCCCATGAGCTCCTCACCTGCCAACAGTGGCACTCCCTCAGTGCAGCACTGACAGATGTGGTGGCAGTTTGCTAAGCTGCCCCACACAGAAATTTTATAAGCCACCAAATGATGCCGAAAGCTTCAGTTCTGAGGAGAGAAAAGTTCATTTCAGAGAATGAGAAAACATTTCTTTGCTACCTAAACCCAGCAATTCCTCTGAGCACCAAGCTTTTGCCTCCATAATTATTGCACTGGTGGCAAACAACAGCTCTGTGAGCTGCCACACTCCTCACCCTGTCCCCATTATTTTAACAGCCTAAAAAGCAGTTTGCCTTCCTTCCCCATCCCTCATGGTGTCGGCCATCCTCTTAATGAACACAGCTAATTACTGCTCACAGGCTCAGCCTCTGCTGCTGGGCAGTTTGCAAAGGCTCAGGACTGCAGTGAGCTCACAAAGCAGTGCCAGCACAGCCACAGCCAGAGCCTGGCTCACACCAGGATGGGCTGCAGGGACAAGGCTACAGATCCATGTGCACACAGCCATCATTTTACTGACACAGTGACTGGCCCAGCCAGACTGCGCAGGGCAGAGGATGAACAGGTTATTATCATCTTTTAGCCTGAGAATTACGTAAAATTTAAAAGAATTTGGCAGGCAGCTGATTTAAGAAGTCTCCTGCAGTGCCTGGAGGTAGTTATGTGCCAGTGAGCACAAAGGCCTGACAGGAAAACCGAGGCACTTCAAGGTGAGGCCATTTGTCCAAAGCCTGGGTCAGAACCCAGAGCAGAATCAGAACCAGAAACGCTGCACTGGGCTCTTGGCTCCTCCTGAGCTCTGGACACTGGGCCCAGCTCCCTCCAGGCTCAAATGGCAGAGGAGGATCTCCAAGAAGGCTGGAGGTGTCAGGGATGAAGCTGCTGCTGGCAGCAGGGGAACATGGACATGGTGTGGAAAACCCAGGCTGCGAAGGCCACGCTGACAGGGGAGGAGGGACACTGGAGGCATCAGCCAAGCAGAGCCTCATAGTCCACGTACCAGACCAGCTGGCCAGAGCTGGGGCTGACGCCCGAGATCGGCCACTTGCTGGGCTCGTGGCCCACCCTGCTCAGCAGCGTGGTGATGGCGTGCTTGCCCTTGCCCAGAACCAGGACGAACACCTGCCGGGCCCTGTTGATGAGGGGCAGGCTGAGGCTCATCCTCTGGTGAGGTTTGACAGGGCTCTCGGTCAGCACCACGGTGGGAGCCCCCTCCAGGCCGCTGTCGGAGCGCGGGAAGAGCGAGGCCGTGTGTCCGTCCGCGCCCACCCCCAGCAGCACCAGGTCGAAGCTGGCATTGGCCACCAGGGCCGCGATGTCCTCGGCGTAGAGCCGGGCGCCGCCGTCCTCCTCCACACACAGGCGGCGGTTGAGGTGCACGGGCATGGGGTGGATGTTGAAGTAGGGCACGCGGACGTGCTGCAGGAGGTGCCGCTGCAGGCCCAGGAAGTTGGACTCGCCGTCGCCCGGGGGCACGCAGCGCTCGTCCACCAGCCACACGTGGGTGTGCTGCCAGGGGAAGCCGTAGTGGTGCCTCGCCAGGCGCTGGAACAGCGCCACGGGGCTGGAGCCGCCCGACAGGGCCAGGTGGAACTGCCCGGAGCCAGCCACGCTCCTCACCGCCGCCTCCTCCATGTCGGACGCCAGCTGCAAGATCAGGTCCTCGGCCCACGCCGAGACCAGGGGACTCTGCCGAAATTTGGACTGGATGGCCCTGAAATCACTTGGCAGCTGCCCGCCGGGGCTCAGCAGCTCCGCCGGCTCTGCCAGGGTGAACGCCACTCCCCCGCCCACCATCTCGAAGTCCAGCAGGCGCTGGTTCTCCACGCCGCCGGGGTAGAGGCGCGGGGGCCGGCGGGACGTGCTGTGCAGCAGAGGTGTCCAGAAGGCCCAGGAGGCCAGCAGGCTCTCCGTGGTGATGAAGAAATCCTTCCTGCCGTGGTAGATGTTGGAGATGAGGACGGAGTACGCGTCTCTCTCTTTGACGGGGCTGTACACGTAGAAATCAGACAGCGGCTGGCCGAAGACCTGCAGGTCCGGCCGAGCCTCGGCCTCTCTCCAAGAGCCTTTGGGCATGACGGGCTGGAAGAGGTTCCTGCTCACCAGCACCGCGGGGGTGTTGAGTGCCCCGTGCCCGAAGTGGAAGATGATCTGCTTGGGCTTGCACTGGCTGTGCCCTGCATCCCTCAGAGCATCACTCTGGGTGCAGTAGGCCCTGTTCTTGAAGAGGAGCCGGGCGTAGCCCACCCGTTCATCCAGAGCCTTCCCCGAGGCCAGCAGGAACGGGACCCCCTCCCAGCGCAGGCTGTGGCTGCGGATCAGCACACCTGCAACGACACGGCCCAGCTGCCAGGTCACAGCTGCACAGCTGCCAGGCCACACCTGCACAGCTGCCACATCTGCACAGCTGTCACACCTGCACAGCTGCCACATCTGCACAGCTGTCACACCTGCACAGCTGCCAGGTCACACCTGCACAGCTGCCAGGACACACCTGCACAGCTGCCACTCCTGGACATCTCCATCACCCATCCACTGCTCTCCTTCCCCAGCTCCTTTGGTAGCCACTGTGTCTCCAGCTCCACATTCAGCCCTCCCAGGACTTCACTGCCTACCCAGAACTCAATGGCCTTTAAGGTCCCTTCCCACCCAGGCCACTCTGATTCTCACTGCTCTCCAGCTCCCCTGCTGTGCTCCCTCCCAGCTATCCCACTTGTTCAGCCTCCTTTCATCTTGCAGGAAACCAGTTTCTGAGCATGAATATCATTTAGACAATGCTCTTCATGTTCACAGCTTGGCTAGAGATGGCCTCGTGGTTCACTCATCACAGAGAACAAAGCTTTATGCCTCAGCTGCAGGGAGCAACTCGACTTTATGAAAAGGCAAAGGAGTTTACAGGCCACTTCTAAAAATAATGCAGAGATTTTGTAATAATGAAACTGAGCTCTTACACTTCCCACTCTCTGGATCATTATTTAACTGATGGAACAACAGTTTTATCTTGTCCAGTTCCCAGTTATCCAGGTCAGTGGAGGCCTGGACACATCCCCGAGTCAGCAGTGAGGTCCAGAGCCATGGAGCTGGTACTGCACACACGGACTCACACCTGCTCTCCCCAGGTCTGATCTCTCCCCTCGCCAGGGCCCAGCCCAAGCTCTCACCTGCAAAGGTTGGTGTGGTGCTGACGTAGCCTGGAGCCTCCTGCAGCTCCTCCTGCACCTGGCTGTTGTAGGCCTGGTACTGCCCCAGCACAGCACTGCTCCTCTCCAGGCCCCACAGGGACTGGAACGCCTGCAGCTTGTGCTGCACCACCTCCTGGGCACTGCTGCCGTTGGTGGGCAGCTCCATGATGAGGAACAGCAGGGCCTCGGTGAGGTGGTTCTGCAGCACGTCCCGGATCACCCCGTACTGCTCGTAGAAGCTGGTGCGGCCTGGGCACAGCGAGGAGGCAAAAGGTCAGCTGGTGGCCAGGAGAACAGAGCTCCAAGCTCCCCTCCTCCCCACCCAACAAGTCACCTGAAGCAATCGAGCTCAGGGAAGCCGTGGCTGTCCCATCACTGGACGTGTTCAAGGTTGGACAGAGCTTTGGGCCACCTGTCCTAGTGCAAGTTGTCACTGCTTGTAGCAGGACTAGATGGTTTTCCTGTCCTCAGAAGGCTCTGGCTGAGCCATGCCCTTGGGAGACAAAATTTCGTGCCTCCCTTTCCCTGCCTGCTTCTCATGCAGGTGGGAACAGTGGGAGAAGGACGAGGCACTTCTGGAGTGACTCAAGGCTGCGTGTCACCAGCAGCAGGCTGCATCACGACCACAGGCTTCCCCTATTGACTCATAATTTATCTCCCTGCTCTAATCCAAAGCACACTCATTAAGGGAATCAATGCTGCAGACTTGCTGAAGCTGCACAGGGGAAAAACAGACATCAAATGAAAAATCACAAAGTTGTTCAGAGAGGGGAGGGCACGGGGGGTAGCTGGGGCTGTGCACAGGCAGTGCTGTTTCCCTAAATCTCTCTGCAGGGCATCCCTCTCCCACAAACAGGCTCAAGTGAGCTCTGGGCTGCCAAACCAAAGCCAAGTTTGACAAAATTGCATTAATTGAGTTTGGGTGGCTGAGGGAGGGAGGGAGGGGAGCCATCCTGGTGTTGCCAGCCCAGGGCAGCTGGGTGCCCAGAAGTGCTGTGGCTGGCAGCCCAGCCCTGAGCTTTGTGCTGAGCACTGCAGAGGGGGTGCTGCAGCATTGCAGGCAGGCAGTGCAGCCGTGTCCTTCAGCAGCAGACCCACGCTGCCTCTCCGGGCTGGGACTGTCTCTGCAGTGCTCTTCCTGCTACACAGAGGTGGGGAAAGAACCAGGCAGACAAACCCAGACTGAGCCAGGCACCAGAAACATCCAGGCAGGAGATGCAGGAGCACCTCCCAAAGAACAGCACAAAGGTGAGCCTGGTGTCAGACAGGACAGCAGCACAGAAGGGCTGTGGTTACAACAACCACACTGCTGCTGCACTGAGCTGGACTGGCCTTAGACTGCATCAGTTCCAAATCTAGTGCTGTTTACTGAGAATTAGGATAGAAAGGTCAGCACTGCCCCCAGAGCTCTGCAGCAGAAAAAGGGGGGGGGTTCTGCCTCTGCTCCCAGATGAACTGCAAATGGATTTTTTTCTTAGAGGCAGCAACACTACCTGGAAGTCATTCTCCAGCACAGGAAGAGTAGGACAGTCCCTCTCTGTTTCCAGGGAGCAACACCATTCACCTGTCCCTTTTTCATTTCTGTACCAACACCACCTCAAGGGCCACTCCCTGTAACTGATGAACCTGCCAGCTCTCACTCACCCACCCTGCACACTCTGCACACTTGCCTCACCAACCTTTAGCATCCACAGTCTCCTTCAAGACAACCTCCACTCTTTCCACGTGATGTTGGTTCCAAATTGGGTCCAGAAAGTGTCGGTTCTGATCCCGAAAAGGCAGGATATGGGCTACAGCCTGTGAAGGGAAAAAAACAAAGACCCAATAAAAACTCAGCAGAGTCCCACAGTGCCCCATGCAGCAGACAGGCACAGAGCAGAGTGGTCAGAGAAGAGAAAAGCAGCAGGAGAGCCTGCAGTGATGCACAGTGGGGTCACCAGGGACTGTCCAGAGCAGACAGTAAAGGTCTTTCTGAGGCATTTTGAGGCTTCATGTGAAAAGGCTGAACTACAAACTGCAGAGCACTCAGTTTGTATCTGTCAGAGGACAAAGGGCTGAGTCAGACCATCCTGGGACTAATGTAAGGTTCCAAAGTGCTGAAATACATCAGTTCAGATGCTTACACCACTGAAGCCATCTGCTCTTTTGGAGAGACAAAATAAACCCCCAAACTCAGATGAAATCCCCCCTCTTAGTGGAGATGCTCCCCTTGCAGCTGGACATGCAGCTGCTGAGTAAAACCTGGCCACAGTGCCATGGCTGGAACAGGCTGCTTTTGAAGTGTGGCATCACATTCCTGAGAACAAGGATGGCCTGTCCTTGAACACATTCCCTCTGGGACAGGGCAGCTCCACATCCTGGGCTGTACCTGCAGCACACAATCCTTCCAGCCCAGGGTGGAGCACAGGGCACGAAGAAACCTTCCCTAAGCATCCCACAAAAGGGACATCCCCTCAGCTCCTTCTCATCTCAGAGGCAGGAGTGCTTTCAGAAGCCGTGGCTAAGCAGAGAGGCCTGTGTGTAATGGGATGTGGAGCTGTGAGAGGACAGGTGCTGCTTGCTCAGCGAAACCAAAGCCTGACCTTGGGGAGGCCAGAGCAGCTCTGCAGCTCTGCTCCAGGCACACAGAGCCAGCCCTGCAGCCTGGCCTCCCTCTGCACAAGGGACCTCATCACTCCTACAGGAGGGAGCCCAGCTTTGCTCTGCACATCCTCTGCTCTCCCAGAGGACGGACAACAGCACAGGACAGAGAAACAGGACAGGATTCCAGGATGGAGGCTCTGGATCACAAGGAGAGGCTCTGCATGGCTTTGGGAGGGGGAACAATGCTCTCATCAGATGCAGAACTGACCCCCACGAGTCCCCCAGGCTGGAGGGGCTGTGCGCTGCTCACCTGCTTGCCCAGGTAATGGTCCACCCGGTACATCTCCTCCTCCCTGAAGAAGCCTGCCAGCTCTGCTGCCAGCTGCTGGGCCGACTGCAGGTCGTGCCCAAAGGGCTTCTCCAGCACCACTCGCAGCCAGGCTCCAGCAGGGGGCCGGCAGCTGCTGTTGATGTGCCCG
The DNA here is from genome assembly GCA_013398075.1 of Notiomystis cincta. NCBI lineage: Eukaryota > Metazoa > Chordata > Aves > Passeriformes > Notiomystidae > Notiomystis > Notiomystis cincta. Next base: position 13,190 of record VZRX01013986.1, read on the forward strand.
GCGATCTCGGTGTAGGCAAACGGCGGCACCGAGAAGTAGAAGATCCTCCCAGCCTCCTTCAGCCCCTCCTGCCGAAGCAGGCTCTCGATCTCCCTGTTCAGAGCTGTGTAGTTTTCAGCAGTCTTCAGCTGGTGGTACTGGCTCAGCTTCAGGAACTGGTCCTTGAGCACAGCACACCTGTTGGGAGCCTCGTCGGGGGGACAGGACAGCTTCTTCAGCACGTCAAACATCAGCCTCTGCCCTGGTTCCAGAGCTGCCAGGGCAGCCCCATGGAATGTGAAGCTGTGGCCACTGCTCACTTGGTCTGCATAGAGCTGGAACAGACCCTGCCACAAATACTTCTTGGCCAAATCACCCGTGGCCCCCAGCAAGACCACGGAGATGTGGCCCTGGGATGCTTCGGCCGGGGATGGGAAGGCTCCCACGAACAACACTGTGCACAGGACCCTTCCCAGCATCTTGGGGAGAAGGGGTAGAGCCAGGAACACTAGAGGTCAGGAATAAAACCCAAAATCAATCCATGTTTTAACCTGCAAAACACGACACGAGGTATCTGCTTTCCCCTGGCTGAAGAGCCAGGGGCTTCTGCCTGGATCCTCCACCCAAGAGCCTCTCCTCCCCTCCATGATGTGAATCGAGGCAGTAATTTGGATTCTTGACAAGCCTGCAGCCTCCTTCTGCACCAGAAGTGCAAGGCAGTGTGTGCTGAAGGGCAGCACATGCACTGCTCCCAGAGCTGAGTTAGTGAGGGGGTGTCAGTGGGAAACTGAACCCATTCTCACACAAATCTCAGAGCTGCCACAGGGCACACACCTGCCTGCACACTGAATCCTGCCCCCAAGTCCTGTTTGGGACTTTGCTCAAACACTGCTGTGCTGCCTTGGCATGGCTTCATGTCAATATTGCCAGAGCAGCTCAGGGACAAACACGACCAGGGGCAGCCCCAGGCTCTTCTCCTTTCTCTTAGTGCCTCGTGTGCACCACCACTGAACTGGGTTCTCACGGCTGCTGGGAGGCTGGTGTGATACAACCACGTGGGGAAGGAGTTCAGTCCCCAGACTGATGTGAGCCAGTCGAGAGGCTGCCTCACTGTGGTGGCTGTGGCCAGGTGACAACCTGGCATTCGTGTTCTGCCTCCTGCAACCTCACCCACTGAAGAGCAGGTCCTGTTCTGGCCTTCTCCACTCAAACCACTTCAAACCACTGTAGCCAGGACAAAAAGTCCCTTTGCTCACCCTTATTCATTCAAAATAAAGTTGTTTTTCAGGAGAAAAGACACATTTAGTGCTTACACTAATGAAACACAGCAATGACTTTGCATCTCAAGAGATGTAATGTCACTGAAGAGAGGTTTAGTCACTCCTGTATGAGTGACTAAACCTCTGTGCTGCCCTCATTACATCAGGTTTCATTATTACATTATTTCAGCAGCTCTCACACTGGCTCTCTCCCTCCTTTAATTTCATTTTCTGAAGCTGTGTTTAGTTGGACCAGAGCCTTCACAGCTAACACACCAGGTTATTAACTTGTTTAAAAACTTTGACCTCTGGCCAGTAAATGAGGATAACTAAATAATTACAAGCAACATCTGGATATCTCTCCCTGTCTGCAGCTTGGTCTGTAGAAATCTCATCTTTCCAGCACACTCACCTGTGACAGGAGCTTTAGAGACCACGGTGGCAAAAGTAGCTGGAAATTTTTCTCCTGCACAGCCTCTCCCAGAGCAGATCTCCCTCCTCCTGTGACTGGGTGTCTCTGATCAGTGGCTGGCTGAGCAGGACAGATAAGGCAGGTTGTTCCCTTCCTGGAAAATGGGAGGAAAGACCCAATTACAACAGAGGAAAAAACCAAACGTGCCTGAGCCAGCAATGTCCCAGCACACCCCAGCTCCCAGTGCAGCCCCTGTGGCTGTGCTGAAGCCTTTGGCTGCTGTTTGTGAGCAGGTAAAGCACAGGCACACGTGGCAGTTCCTGCTCCCAGACAGCTACAAACAAGGAGTAGTGCAGTCTGCAAGTTCACCTCCTCTCTCTGCAGCCCTCTGTCGAGGCTGTGCCCCCCTCCCTCCCTTCTGTGCTGTCTGAGCTCCTGGGACCCACTGAAGGAATGCAGCCCACAGCACTGGCAGCCCCAAAGGGGCACAAGTGTGGCTCCTGAGGTTCTCCTGCAGTATAAATGACTATTTGGATCCCTTCCCCTGCTGTGGGGCTGTAACACAGATGACAAACTTTCTCAGTGCAATAAAGTGGTATTTGCACTTCTGGGGCAACCTTTGATCCAGGAACCAGAGGCACCTGACACGCTGCCCCTGGCAGCCCCTGCTGTGCTGCTGCCAAGGAGGAGGTACCCCCTGTGGAATGGGAATCTCTGGGTGGGCCATGCCCCTCCAGACCAAGGAAAAGAGGGAATTAGCCAGGGAACTTCCTGGCAGATTCAGCCACAGTCACATGTATTCCCAAACCAACGGAAAGCCACTTTCACAACCCTCCCAATTGCAAAATAGGGACCTAACTGCACAGAATAAGCTCAGTAAACCCAGCAGTGTTTGTTTACTGCTTTCATATCAGCTAATCACCACTGCTGACATTAAAAAATAATACTCCAAAAATCCTCCAGACAGCCAAAACAAAGTTATTTAGTCAGGCTTCAGGAAAAGACTCCTGGGCCTGATCCACATAAAACATGCAAGAGCTTAGCCCAGCAGCCAGGCTGTGCATTCCCCTGCACAGCCACTGGAGCTCCAGTTTGACAGGAGCTCATTTCACATTTTTATGGGGAAAATGCAAACGGTATTTTTTGTTACTGTTGTATCCTCACTGAAAAACAATTAAGAGATGCACAGCCAGAAGAGCTGGACTTTGATGATCCTTGTGGGTCCCTTCCAGCTGAGGATATTCTGTGATTCTCTGATAAATGCAGCATGGCCTGGGGCTCCCACAGGGCTCTGCACAGGTCACACACGAGGGAAAGGGCTCTGACATTCTCTGAGAGCTGGGGAGCCCACACTGGTTCCCCAAACATCAGAGCAGGAACGACCTCACCAGCAGCCTCTGTCGAGTCCCAGGCTTCACTGGGGACTCACACGAAAAGCGAGCTGAGAGATGCACGAGTTCCTGGCTGGCCCTCCTGGCTGCGACTCCGCCTCGCTCCCTGTGCTCCGGCCCAGCGCTGTCACAGCAGCCCTTCCCAAACCCTG
>VZRX01013987.1:0-20580 GCA_013398075.1 Notiomystis cincta
TGCTCCCCGAGCTCTCCCCTGAGCTCTCCCCTAAGCTCCCCGATCTCCCCAGTGCTCCCCAGGGCTCCCCGAGCTCTCCTGTGCTCCCTCGAGCTCTCTCCTGTGCTACCCCCGTGCTCCCCGTGCTCCCTGCCAGGGCAGTGACCCCTCCATGGGCCACCTCGAACAGAATAAAGGGAATAAAAGGCAATTTTATTTATCGAAGGGCCTTCAGGTATGTTCAAGGCAGACTAAGCCCCCCCCCCCCCCNTTCAGGGGCTACACCCCAAAAAAAGGATGACTGGTCACGGGTTTTCACATTTTTATAAGTTTGGTCCATTTTCAAATTGGGGGTTAATCTTCCAATTGCTGCTTCAGGTAATGAAGTCATTTACCCCAAGTTTGCTCCACCCCAAACTCACTTTTGTTCACATTTCTCAGGGTCCTGAGACAGTCCTTGATTCCCAGGCCTGGAGAGGAAGGGAAAGCAGCAGCTCATATTCCATATGGAGTTTGGAGTTACACACTAAAGAATGGCAGGGTTACAAATATATGAAAAATAGAAAAGCTAAAATCCTAAGGCATCAGCAGCACTCACAGCCATGGACAAGTTGAAACTGGGATTGGGAATTCTGACTCACGAGTCTCTATCATGAGCTAGCCATACAAAAGCATAAAATGCTGCTGCTTGGTTGGGTTTTTTTTCCCTTATGTGATGGATAATGGCAAATCCATCTGTGTTTAGGACCTTGAAAACATCCCTCCATTTGGCCAAGGTAGAATATGTCTTTGCAGCATTTCACATGCTCTATGGTTCTGGGAACCTTAATTAAAAAAACCCCAACAAAACAAAACACCTTAAAATCAATCCTGCCTGCACTCTGAAGTTGCAGTCTGAAAGAATCAAACTGCTTTTAAACACCATCTTTGAGAAGTCCCATTAACACAGGATGTTAGCAACAAGTGCTTTCAGAAACATTGCACACACGGTTGCACACAGATATCTTCTTTTGCTATGACCTAACTTGAATTTTCAGGGACCCTGAGAAATTTGGCAACCCCAGATTAACAATCCTTGGACTGACCAAGAATATACTGAGGCAATCGTGAACCATGCTTGCCAAAAAACGAGTAAGACATGGTTCAAAATGATGTTAATTTGTCACTGAGGAAAAACTTTTTGTGATGAAGGGCTTGAAGGTAACCAAGTTATGAAAAAAATCAATAGTCCACATGATGAACAGGTTATCTGAGTAAATACAATCAGGTGGTTGTCCAGAGAATGGATACATTAGCAAATTAAAGAAAGAAACCAAACCAAATCAGAAACCCTTTGTGGAAATTAACCAGTACAGGAATCACTCAAGTGAAACACGGGGGATCAAAGTCGATCATAACTTACAGCATGGTGAAACCACATCTAAATCCACATCTAAATTGTTCAGGAGATGCTGCAACAAACCTTACTGAGCTGTGCTCGTTCCCCTCCCCTCAGAGCTGGGTAAAACAGAATTAATCATTTCTATGGATGGTACTGCACTGCTTCTTTATGCATAAATTATCATCTCATTATCCTTAAGAGGAACTAGATCTTGGGCTCTTGTTTAAGGTTACCTGTGTGGGATTTGGTTGGTCTGGTTATCTCTGAGGCCTGGTTGCAACACAGCACAGTGAGAACAGGGGTGAAAATATGATCTGCTTTCATCCAATAACACCTTATTATTTATTTAAAAGCATTTGGCTGTGTCAGAGTTTGCCAAATGTAATAATTAGGTGTCGTGCCCCCATAAAAATGTAAGCAATATGACAGCCACTAATGGAGAAAGAATTGAAGGCTAAGTAAAAACTAATGAATCAATGGAACAGCCAGAGATTCAACAGAGGAATCCCAATGTCTGCTCTAAATACACTTCTGGTGGAATTTGTCTAAGGTCTCAGATCACTCGTGGATGAGACTTTCTGTTTTTTGAATTGTAGATTGTGGGCACTTGGAGGAGATCTAAGTTAGTGCTAATTAATCCTCCCACACGAACAGCAAACCCCCATGTTTGGCCTGAACTTTAAGACACTCGTTGCCATCTCCTGGCAGACATGACATTATGAGAACCCCTCACAAATTAGCTTACATAACAGAAAATAAAATGGAGTTTACCCTTTAGAAAGACAGAGTTCACGGTCTTCAGGTGCTGAAAGTAGAAATTGGAGCTGAAAAGAGGCCAAATTACTTTAACATTTAACCAATTTGGATCAGACGGGCTGAAGACTACGGTCACAATGAAGTCAGTGAAATATAAAGGAAACTTAATTCTCCCATTTTGTTCTAGTGAAAAATGGGTTTCTGGCAAAGCACAGTTAATCACAGTGAGGAAATGGCATGTCATAGTCATGGCAATTGTGACAGCACTGCTGCTGCTAATTTATGAACTCTGTGACCATTTGTGATTCTCTTCTTTGTACTAAATCAGAGGTTGAAGGCCAGAGTACTCCAGGTTTGAATGTGATTTTGCTGTGACAGGCACCTCATGCAGAATATCCTTATAAAATAAAGATATCTATGATACTTATTATTTTGTAAGTTTGGGAACTTGGGAAAATGTTAGCATAACTGAAGTAGTTATTATCACATGGCTAAAGTTTGGTGGGGAGCACTTTTTCCTTTCTTTTTCCTTTTATATTTCAAAAGTTGTTTTTTTTTTAAGAAGTGCCCTTCCTAGCAAAAAGCACACCAAGAAATACTGCCTAGATGACAAGAATAATTTTTGATTGATCCAGGACACATTTTGTCTTAATAATGTTTTTCTTTTACTTTCTAGGAAGCTGCTTAGTGAAAAAAGGAAAGGGACACTTGAACGAAGAAGTTTCTTGCAAAGTTATTTCACAGATGAATCTGTGTAATGGAGACCTTTTTGCTACTTCATGTAGTGGCTAATGAGAAAAAGACATCCCAGCTTTTAAATCCAATTGCACTTCAGCTGACCTACAGTTCTATTCAAAGGGAGGTAGATGGGAAAAGGTAACAATTCCCACTTGACCCAAAATTTCAAGACAGTAATAAATTTCAAAGCGTTTTTCTTCTGCAGGCTGAGTAGTATTTCTATGAAAGTGAGCAATAAATGTATTTTTGCTGATCTCTGCATTTCATTCTCATGAAAATAAGTGCAGGAATACACATGATCTCCGAATTCCGTGGTCTGGGAACCCCTGGATCCAAAAGGCTCATTGTTAATGAGCAGGTGAAGTTCCCCACTCAGTAGTTTATGTTCCAGGCAGAACCATCCCATTTTCTGCTTGGAAAAAACAAAACCCATCCTTCAACATGCTGATAAAAACCCCCCAAATCACTCCAACAAAAAAGGTGTAGCAATGATCACATAAAAATACTTCTGGCCTATAGTGGACATGCTATGACTTGGATGGGGTCTCAACAAAGAAGGAGGAAGAATAATCATGTTTGTTGAAGAAGATGTAACATAATTCTGAAGAAAGTGAAATTGTTGCCTCTGAATGTGGTAGGCTTAAACAATATTAAAGTGGCTGTTATTCCACTTTGGAACTCTGTTCTGCTGTGTGTTCTGTTGAATTAGATCAGGAATAAATTTGGATGAAGATAAAGTGCCAGCTCCATCAGTGAGAGTGGAACAGAGATCACACTCAAGTCAGAGGAATAAAAAGAATGATTAAATGAGGTCTACGTGCTTTTTGTAAGATGTACAGCTGGAGGCTCTTTTATGTGAAACGACTTCAAAGCTACCTTGTAAGAGTACATTAAAAATAAAATAGCACCCAGAAAAGATATGAGAGGGCAGAATTTTAACCCTGAAAGTTTCTGCTTTTCTTGGTAAATTACAGATAACACTCATCAGCAGTACTTAAACCACTTCTCCTCCACGAGCTCGACAGGGGCAGGCAGGAGTGTTGTGACAGTCCAGCTGCTTTAAGTGGCACAGAGACAGCCTGGAAACAGCCAAGTGACAGGAAGATCATCTAAAAGGTGCAAGGATTGTAGGGACAAAAACCTCTATGTGCAGCAGCCCCCTCCCACCTCCAGTGCAGTAAAGATAACCCCTCAGTGCAGAGGAGGTACCAGGCTGTGCTTTCCAATCCCTGGCACCGACTTTACAGAGTGCTCTTTGTTGGTTGTTACATTGATTTTATCATGATGGCTGCACTCCCATGAAGAAAAAACCCAGTTAGGTTTTAGACTTGTGGTGGGAGCCCTTGCTGAGATTTTTCAGCCAAGAAGCAACGTCTTTAACAAACATTTAATATTGATTTCATGCCAAACTATTTGCCACACACCGTGTCTGAGGTGTCTAAGATGTTTCAAATCTCTTCCCTCTTCAGTGACTCCTCTTCCTTTACAGAGCTGTAACCCTTTCAAGGGTGTAACTGCAGCAGCTTTGGGTGAGGGGAGGCACCTCCTCTGCTCTCCTCTCGGTGGGTTGGGGCACTGCAAGCACCCTCCTCCCTTCCACCTTCCCTGCCAGCCTCCCCTCCAGCGTGTCCTTTCTCTGTGTCCCTGTGACGGGGACAGGAAAGGGGACAGGGCCACTCCCAGCGGTGCTGCCCAGATGTGCACTGCCAGCGGTGCTGGGAGCCTGACTCCTCTGTGACAGGAGGCACAGCCACACCTGAGGCTCGGCCACACCTGAGGCTCACTCGTGGGCAGCTCCAGGTGCCTGTGGTGGAAGGTTCTCAGAGTGCCACAGCAAACAGAGGGTCTGCAGAGCTCTGATTTACTGGCAGCACTGATGAATTATTGCCCCTCACCATCATCACCCGTTAGAGACAAACTTCAGCCTGCCAGACTGCAAACCTCACTGTGGCTAACAGTTGGGGAACTCTTATATTTCATTCTGACTTCTGCTGAAACAGTGAAATAGAGATTTTGCTGGTTCAACAAATGTGTAATACCACGCCTGCCCAGATTCCTTTTTTTTAGGCAGATGTTAATATCTGCTGATAGGCACACAAGATAATTTTAAATTCATGAATTCTATAAAATTATATACATTATTTACTGGCATATTTTTAAGGAAAAAAAATTTCAAAATCCATTATTTATACTTTCTCCAGTTTTTCACTCAGCTATATATACAGTATGTATGAGGAAAGTGGGTATAGCTGGACTTATGCAGGTAAATGTTTAGAAATTACAAAGCCTTGATGATGGGTAAAATATTTTCAACAGCTCCTGTGTACTACTTAGTATGTTTTACTGATAAATGCACAGTCAGAGTGTTTATAAATGAAATTACAGTATCAACTAACACAGTAACAGCTTCATTGTTATTAGCATGAAATTTTGGGAGTCTGTTTAGAGTTCAAGTTCTGGTGAAATTGATAAAATATTTAATGTAATTGTGAAGTGGTCCAAAGTATCCTATCATGGTCACATTTAAAACTTTTGATGGACAATAAGTTATAATGTCTTTTCAGGGGAAAAAAAATAAAAAAGTCTCTGTGTGCTATTACTTTACACAGATTTGGTACTTCATCTAAAAATGAAAGGTGAAGGGTGGTTAAAGCACAAGCAGCCTGAACTTTTTACGATGACAATTCAGAATTTTCAGTGTCTGAGGCAATTCAAACTGAAAAGCAATTTTACTCCTACATTTACCTTCAAAAGGTATTCTACAATAGTAACTTTCAATTTGTAAGCCAATGTGAGCCCATTATTGCTTGTAGGGCACGACAGCATTTTCGTTAACCCTTTGCTGCAGTGGGGAACTGGTGACTTCAGCGCTTCTCTCTCTGGATCTGGGGGGGTGGCAGCATTGCTGTTTTGGGGAACAGCACCTGCCCAGAGCTGCTGGGCCCAGGAGGCCCTTTGTTAATGCTTTACAGAGAAAGGCACAACAGGAAAAATTAAGGATTTGTTTTCCCCTCTTTGTGGTGCTGACATCAACTTAGGGGAGAGCTTCATGAAACAAAGATGGACAAATATTGCCATAAACTGAGAGAAAAGCTGGATCTCCCATCACTCCCTGCAGTCCTACCCTTACCCATGTTCCTTCCCCGCAGGAGAAAAACATCAGAAACTCTTTACTATTCTACTTTTTCCCCATCTGAATCCCATTTGTTAAAGACTGATCCTTTCTGAGCAGCACTTTGTGAATTTTTTTCCCACCTCCTGATGTCCTGCATATAAAAACCTCTGTGCAAGGCACTATATTTACAGAAATTAGGCTTTTGAACTCCTTCTGGATCTTCTGATGCGTTTTTGGCCACCTGTGTAGTCTGGACACTACATAAACACAGGAGATATGCCTCAATATTAAGCTATTTACTCTTGAACTGTAATAAAACATCAAATTAGAAACCTAAATTTTTAGATCTCTTTTACTTATAATTTATTACTAACTATGGATTGGAGGGGAGTGGAGAGCAAAGAAGAGCTAAAAGGGGAGGACTTACAAGACAATTCCAGTTTTCACTTTTTTTTTTTTAAATTCCATGAACTTGAAGGCAATTTCCAAAAGAATTTTCTCCCTTACAAGTTAAATCCTTTTTCTCCTCCTCCTGTTCCACTGCTGTTAACAAAAAGCAGCTCATAAATCAAACTTTAATCAAGCTGAAAATCCCAGTTTTATTTCTTTGCTTCCCTAGGGGGTCAGAGCATTTTGCAGAATCTTTTACTTTCTGAACTTCTCCTCTCCAGAACTTCTGTTTGCTGCTTGTTTTCTCCCCTAAAAAAAAATTATTTTCATTTAGGATTACCACCCTTCTCTCCTTCCTGACTTGCTTCTTCAGCTTCCTGTGATTGAAATTATTTAAAGCCCTGCATCTTTACTGGAAGAAACATGACTGTAAGGGATTAGCAACCCCTCAATTCAATATACAGAATTATGTTTACACAGCCAAGGAGAGATTAATCTGCTATTTCTCTAATTTTTCTGGTGTTTTCCTGGTTTTAGACTTCAAATCTTTATAAACTAAGACCATATTCAAAAAGGACAAGTGGTGGAAGCTCAGGACATGGTCACTATCAGCTCCTACTGTGAATGTGGATTGTGCTGAATTCCCTTCCAGTGCTATATATTCTATACAATTCTTATTTATTTTAAATTCCATGCCCTCTCTTTGAGAAAGTAACAGCTTGCTGTAAAGTTTAACTGATACAGCTGATTTAATGAATCTTGAAACGACTCCTGGATTACTTTATCTTGAAGGAAAAATGCCTTTTTCCTTTTAATCCGCAGTTAACAAAACATTGATTTGGAACAAATAGGCATTGATTTGAAATCTGGGCTAGATCATAAACTTTTTAACCCCCATTTTTTGTTGCCATTTAAAAATAGAGTTTATACAGTGTTAGACTGGAGGCACTGCAGTCTCTTTGAGGCTTATTTAGGAGTAGAGCAGGGGCAGGGATGAATAAAGCCAAGCAAGCTGCCTTTGGAAAGCACGATAAGAGAAACTCAACCAGAGTAAGCAAATGAAAGGAACATTTCCTGTGAGACTGCCTTATGAGATTTCCAGAATGACTAAGATTGTCTTTAAGGTGATAAGCCAAGTTTTATACTGCAGTTTAGGGAATCACTTCCCAAGAATGAATAGAATTACGCCTATGGCATTTAGTAAAAATCAATGTTGAAGGACAAGAAAGCCCCTCAGCTAACACTTATAAAAATCTGCCTCTTTTACTTCATTCTGTTACCTCCTTGTTTTCTTTTATGACATGATGGAGATAGCTCTGAGCTGCAAGAGGTGAATAAAAGAGAAAACTTCTTCAAACAGTGAAACTTCCCAATTCAATCTGTAGCCAACCCAGGCATTCCAGATACAGAATTTAATTTCTTTTAAACTTACTTCACTACTCAACAAAAGAGATAAAAGTCCTAGAATGGAGTAAAGAGACAGTTTTACACAGGAGGCACCTTCCTTATTTCTTTTAAACAAGGAGCTATTTTCCTCCAAAATAAAAGCTCTGAGTAAAGCAATCAAACTGATATATCTGCAAAAACTTCCCTGAATCAAAGTGCCATTCCATATTTTAATAGCACAGAGTCCCCAAAGCAAAGCTCTGGACTGGATTTCCTGTCATGTGGGAGAGGAAATGTCTGGGCTGTCAGGGCCACTTTTGGAATGGAACATTTTAAATGTTCTAACTGGAACATGCACACGAATATCAAAGTAGAATATAAGGAATTCATGTAAATTAGTGCTAAAATCTACTGAAGGGCTGCTTGGCCTCTGCTCAGGGTTGTGGCAGGGAGGTGTTGAAGGCTTTTCTAAAGGTCTGAAGTGTCTCCAGGCAGCTGCTGAGTTTTACTGATTATGATAAACAGTTTAATATTTTTTTTATTTTGCTGATTACTTTTCTATTGACAATTAATACTTGGTGTGTGTGTGGGGGGATTTGAGCTGCACTAACATCAATAAACAGTATTAAAATAAAAAAGAAATCTTTCCATGAGCTGGGCCTTTCCAGCCAAGATCATCTTGCTAGGATAAGACAAGCAGAAACCCACAGCAAGGTCACAATCTCCAGAATCTGATGTGCCACGAGGTTCTGCTGCCTGAAACATTTCTTCTGGTGTAGAAAAATCACTGTAATTTCGATGAAATCAATTTCGATGAAAAGTCTTTACACTTGATTTAAGTAGGCTAAATTGCTTGGTTCAATCAGTAACACAAACAAGGAAAAAAAACCCAACAATACAACCCCCCCTGAACTCATTACTCATGCATTTTCATTTTTTACTTTGCTTTTTTTTGTCTCATTCTTCAAATAGACTTTCAGTACAGTAACTCCAAGTGTGACAAATAAGGGATTAATTCTTTGAGGAACTGCTGTTAATTCAGCATTGAATGTCACGAGTTTACCCTTCTCCAGAAGTTTTAAATGCTTTGTAAAATTCTCTTACACCCTTAGCAGGACTTTGGATAAAATTAATTCTCGGAGTAATTACCCACATTAAGGAGCTGGCTGCCTCTGCTGGAGAGGAAATGTTGAACACCTGGGTGAGTGCTGCATTTTCAGAGCTGCTCAGCGCGGGGAGGATGCAGTGGACTGTGCAGGCAGCACACTCCATCACCTCCCCAAGTGCAGGTAGGAGAACAGGGATTTGCATGGATGTGCTGATGCTTTGGAGAAATGGGGGACTCCTTTAATGTGTCCTTCACACAGCAGATGGTTCGTGAAATCTGTTTTATGGCTGGGGAGCTTTGTAAAGGCTTGTAAAGATTTGTTGCCCACTGCTTTAGCCATAGAATGAAGATATATACCCACACCAAAAGCACAGAGGAAAAAAGGGAAAAAATCAATTGCAATAGCAACAGCTCATAGAATAACTCCAGTTTTTCTGAAATTAAAGAAGTATTTGGTTTCAGTTAAATCGGGAGGTTTGGTGTGGCACTAAGAAATGTTGCACTCAAATAAGGAAACTCTGTTCATAATCCTCTGAAACCTCGTTTTCCCATGGTAAAAGATACATAAAATGTAGCAACACGCATTTACAACCTAAAGAGTATTTCAAACACAGGCTGCCCCAGTTCTTTCCAGGCTGCACTAGGTATAAACAATTAGAGCACCTGTTAGTACAGAAAGGTGAAATCAAAGTTTCTTAGCTGAGATCAAATCTGGGTAAATCCTCGGACCTCTCTGACATTTGCTAATGTATTTTCTCATGTGCCATCAATCAGTTTGCAACTTTAAGCCCTTTTTTTCCCTTTGTTATTATTGTACCAGAGTGGAACCTTGAGGCAACTCTGTTTTAAATTGTTTACTTCTTCTTACCCTGGCTTTAGTTTCTTATCAAGTTTCTAATCCAAAGCAATAATTTACCTGACTATTTGTGGCAACTCCTTTTCTACTAATCTGTCAGGAACTTTAATCTTTTAATATTCCAAGGAATTATTCGAACAAGTTCTGGTGTATCTGTTATTCAATCAACAAACAAGAAATCCTAAAGAAGCAGGATGGGAAATATCCTATTACAGGAGCTACGCGGGTATAATTTAGATTTTCAGAATTCTTTTCTAAAAGAATTTTAGGAGGGTTTAGATATTTTGAAACGTTTTGCCAACATGTTTTGTCATTTTGAAATGATCCCAGGATCACTTCTAGAATTGTGTAAAACCTCGAAGCAGCAGCTGCCTTCTTCCTTCCACCACTGTTAATTGAGATGCAAACGACCCCTTTTGTTCACAGCTTACTCCTGCTCCTTCGGAATTCGGAGATCAATGAAGTCGGTGCTCGAGGATTTTTTACACTCCTCTGACATGCTCTGGCACCTCCATTTTTTGGCTCAGATTCTAATGGCAGTGGAATAATGCAAGTAAATAATCGATTTTTCACCACATGACTCTCAGCCCTGCTTTCTACTTCCCAGTATTCTGTCAGATTTGCTGATTCTTTTGTAATCTTCATATTTCTGATTGATCCAGCCCAGGCTGTGTTTTCCACTGGTTTCTGGTACCCTGTCTTGTTGTTCCACTCTTTCTTACTTGGATTGTACAAGTTTTTTATTGACTTCAATAGGTGACTTTTCCATTTTCTTATGGAAAGAAACTTATTTCAGAACCTACTGCCAAGACCTTTGAACTAATATAAAACAAAATTTCCAATGTACCTTTTTTATACCTTCTGACACTCCTCTTTTGCCAAGAAGGAAGGTCAAAGTAAAACATGTACATTTTACAGCCCTATCTAATCATGAACAGATGATGTACACAGAACATTTATTAAAATACTCTGAGATCCAAGCCATTGCTGTAATTCAGAGCTGGAACCCCCCATGTTAAGTGGCTTGCAAAGACTCACAGAGGGAAAGCTGAAGGCAGTAGATGTGTTTTCACATTGGATTCATTGTCTGGCCCTCCCAAGCCCATTGAAAAGGCTCCAAAATGAGTTTTTACACAAGTAAACCACAGCTGCAGCTGAGTGGGACACTGAGGGAAAGGTGAACTCCCAGCTACTGGGTGTGAGGAGGCAGAGGAACAAAGATGGGCAGCCTTCATGGCTTCTGAAGTTACTCACTTCGAATTTCAGCCCCTCATTAAGGTGCTTCTGTTGATGTCTTTGCAGAGTTCTGGTCAAATAAAAACTTGCTCTTTACAATATGATAAATATTTTAGAAAAGTGTAATACCCTCCAAGGTCCTTGAAGCCTTAGCATGAGTTAGGATGCTGGCCATACAAAATAATTCAAATTTGACTACATCAATTATGTTATCCAGCTAAGGCTTTTAAAATGGGTATCAATAGCTGGTTAATTCACATATAAATACAGATACACATATTGATCATACAATAATTCTACTGAAGAAGTTCCTTTCCTGAGAACATAAAACATTTTGAAAGAGTATTTTTATCTGCCGGTCCTACCATCACTACCTATGATCAATCACAAAGACCCTAAATCAGACTGTACAAACCCCATGAAGTATTTCAATATATAATAACTTCCTCTCCATATCCTGCCCCACACCATGGCAATGATCATCAGATTCAGCTATTAAATAACCAACATTCTGATACCACAATTCTGCAAAAGTTTACTTCAGATGGAAATACTACAGACCTAGACAGTGATATACAAAAGCTTGCATTGCTCATCACTTCCTCTGACAAGGAGAAAGAAACATCTGAAACAACATTTTTAATGGGTTTTAAATATAAATGTATATATAAATAGTTTGTCTCTCATTAGTGGTTTTTCTCCTCCTTGACCTTGTTTTCCCAGAGAAGAGCTAGGATTTCTTTTTTAACCATTTTAGCTTTCACCATACAAGATTTCTAAGAGCTACATTTAGGAAATTGGGTTTGTGCATCATGGCAGGTCTGGCATGTGAGGAAATCTGCTACATGCTGGATTTCTCTCCCCCCCAAGCCTGTCCAAAAATACACAGCACAATTTCCATCCCATCATTTCAGCTAAGAAGAAAATCTGACAATTTATTACAGTCCTCCTGTGCCAGATAATAGTCCAATTGATGGTATATGACAGAGCAGCTTAACTTCAAGAGCCAGCGCTTCTTCATATAACTGCTGTCACTTTTGCTTTTCTCAACTTCACCTCAGTAACTGATTTTTCCTTGCTGCTGTTTTAATTTTGGTATGTCTTGTTTCCTCAGGAGGTTGCCAAGAAAGCGAATAAAAAATAGGCTGATGCAGAATGTTCTGCATAAGGTGCCCCATCTCCTCTCTAAGGCATCCACAGAGGAGTGTGCAGATATCTGCCACAGATGTGATCTATACAAACAAGAGTTTAAAGTGTCAAAACTTTCTTCCACTTGCAGAAGTGTCAACCTGCCCACTCATCTCCACTGAGCAACTGTTAATGAGCCCAGACCGAGGCCAGCTTGCTGCTGCACCTGAATTTGGCCATGCCCAGTTCCTCTGCAGTCACAACCAAGCACCTACAGCAAAGAAATGTATTCGTGGAAGGGAGGTGGAAATGGTCAACAGAAGAGCCAGAAGTTTTGGAACTTCAGGACAAGGTGAGTACCAGGTGTGGGCTGTGCTCCTGCAGGCTCTGAGCTGTCAGTCCAGGAGTTCAGAAACGTTCCACCTTGTTTAATGTGTTTATAGCACTGATCCTTCCCAATGCCACTGACCCAGCCCCACGCCCGAGACCCCGAGCCCAGCACTGCCAGCCTGGCAGTGGCCACCAAGAGTTTTTCCTGGCCCAGCCTGCCCAAAGTGGCAGCTCAGGAACTCTGTGACCAGTGGAGAACTGGAAACGCCCTGGGAAAACCGCTGTGTTCATTTCTCTGGAATTCTGCATCCCCACCCACCCACAGCGAGTTCAGTGCACGGCCACCAACAGCCACGGGGTTTTCCCCCTGGTGAAAATTCTCCTTTTGGGATGCAGGCCTCAGCTGTAAAAGCAATCAGAGAGAACAACTCAGTTATGAGCAATGGAGTATTTTTAATTTATCTGTTTTGTAAAATAAATAGTGGTAATTGTAGAAATTAATTGTGGAACACCAAGCAGCTCAATCCTTTTCATATTAAGACTGTGGTTAACTGGAGATTCTACAGATATTGAATGACTAAATCTGCATTAGGAGTTAATGCACATGCTTAGGTTTTTATCATGCTTAAGATATTCACCTTCACAAGGGCTCAAGAAGTAACACATAGCGGAGCTGAACTTATACATCAGATATTAGAGTATCTTAGATGCAAATAAAACAAAAGTTAATTAACTTCTTTTAAGGTTATACATGAACTCCTTCCCAGAAACTGAAATTAAGGAGTTTTTTATTAATAGATGTTTGCTTTAAATATTGTAGAGTATTTTTTTAAAAATTTATTTAAGAAACTTCTTAAGAAAAAAAAAAAAAAAAGAAAATTAGAATGCTTCACTGATGCTAAGTTCTCCCTCTGAAATACTAGAACAGCCTGTATTGTTTGAACCTCATGTAACTGAATAATTCTGAAATCTTTTATTACATTCAAGCCTTTAACGACAAAGCACTTTTGAAGAGATCCATGGACCATGCCACATTCCCTGCATATTTGAAAGGAGTAACAAGAGCACTTTGCAATACTTAAAAGTGGTTTTTTTCTTTTCCTTTTTTTTTTTTTTTTTAACAGAAGAAAGGATTTTTCTTTTAGAATTTATGTACTTCTTATAATGCTCCCCAGCCCCAAGTCTCCTCAACCCCAGGTGCATTTAAACAATCAAACTGTGATTTGCTAATGGGAACACAGAATAAAACCACACTCTGCTTGCACTTCAGAGACACTGCTGGTGTTTTGTCTCCCCTCCACTCCTGTCTCTGCTCTGCCACTCCAAAAGAACAGTCTGGGGTGGCTGCTAGGCCAGAAAAAGCCAGGCAATGCTCAGCACCTACTCAGATACTGGAAAATAAAAGGTGAAAGTTGTCCATTCTAATTCTGCATCTTTTCTAACCATCTTCATCCAAAAGGAGGTTTAAATTGTGTATTTATACACCACTTAAACAACATGGGAATAAAACTTCACTGTTAAACATACACGGGTGGGGATCATCTTTCAATAGAGCACTCATTAAATTAATGCATAATTTAATACAGTACAAAGATCAACAAGAAAATTCAAAAGCACTGGCATTTTTATTGAATCTGAGCCCCTGAGTGTTTGGAAAGTAATATAAAATTAAAAGCTTTTTAACCTTAGCTCCTCTAGTAGTCACAATTATTTCACTGTTTGCCTGAGAGTTCAATCCAAAAATCTACTGAAAGTCAGTGGAAGGACTCTTTTGAATTAAACAAACCAGGAGGAGAGCACTAAATTTCCTGGATCAATTAAGTCACATTGCAATTTGTGTAAGGTTGAACCAGAGAAGAGAAGATAATTCTGTCAACAAGGTTCACCCTTGGATCTTGCTCTGAGCTCCCTGTCTAACTCATTTACAGAATCTCTCTTGGACTGGAGACAGAAGATCTCCCACTAGATGAAATCTGGGACTACTCCATGAGCAAACATGGCAGAGGATGCATCAGGCATCACTCCTCCCAGCTCAGGCTTCAGAACGGGCTCTCAGAACCACCCTCAAACACCATCTGCATGTTTCACACACCCTACTGTCCTGCTATAAAAATACATCCACAGTTCTCTCTGAACCTCTGAAAAGCACTTACTGAATACCCACAGAAAAGGAATGTTTTGGAAATACGCTGGGGGAGCTGTGAGTCCTCCTGACTGTGTGCCTCAAAGAATCCCAGACTTACTCCTTGGCTACGCTCAGGAATGGAACAGCTTTGTGCTTCCAGATTAAAACCCTTAAAAAACCTCATTAAAATAAAATTTTAAAAAGTTCCCAAGTCTTCATTAAGGTTCTCTAATGAGAGCTGAATAGGCCCCATGGAATGCAAAGCAGGATTAGGGGTGCTACACTCACCGAGATAGAGACTGGGGACGTGAGCATTTGTGGGACAGCTGCCCAGGAAAGTTCAGCTCTGGGGGCCTTGTGGGCTGCACAAGGGGGTCAGAGGGGCATGTGGTATATCCGGTGTTAAACAGGCACAAGATCACTCCCACAACTGGATTAAAACAAAGAAACACCTTCTACATAACAATAAAACCCCAACACCCCCCCAGCACAGGCAGAACCCCTGAGGCACACACACAAGATCTGAGCTCAGTGGAACCTCTCCCATGTAGCCAAAACAACCAAGAATCAACTTTTTCTACTCAATTCTTAAAATGTGAGCACACAGACTTCATCATTCTCCCCCACCACAGAAAAATCTTCACTTGTTCATCAATAACTGGAAGAGATACTTTTAGTAGGGTTTAAATGCTGGCACACCCAGGGTGTTCTAACATCAATGGCAGCTTTAAAAATGAGTTTCTGGTTCAGCAGCTGTTGATGGAGGATCTGTCCAAATATTTGTAGATCTCCCTGCAGCCCTCTGCTTTCAAGGTAAGCTGTTCTTCTCTGCCATGTCCTGATCCATAATTTAGCACTGATCCAGATTTGATCCATAACTCTGATACAAATTTAACACTTCCCAAAAATACAAGTGTTTTCAATGAATTCAAGTGACCATATACTCCTCTAAGAGCTAATTTTTTGGGTTAAATTTTTCAAGTCAGCATTAAAAATCTAAATTTATATAGGAGGAGCTGTTTAAGCTTCAGCTTCAAAACCCTGAGCCAGGATGGCCACAGTTAGGAAGTATTAACTCCCATACTCTATCACAGGGCTCCAAGGACTGGAGAGTTTGCACACCATATGTGCTGTGAAGGTGTCCTAAAAGAAGGGATTGTGGAGCGTTTTGAGTAAAAAAGGAGTGAAAAAGAGAGTGTACAAGCATGCACTGTCAGTATTTCCTCTGGTTAATCAAAATAAAATCTCTCTTCTAGATGAGATGTGATCCTGTTGTTTCATTACTAATTGATTGTGCAATTCTTCAAGCACCTACTAATTCAATAGAGTATTTCCACCAAAATTAATAGCCCAGTTTCCAACATCATCTACTTGTCAAAGGCGTGCTGACCTTCATTAGCAACAATAGCAACACTTCTGAATAGATGCAAAATGGTGGCATTTGGGGAATAACTTCAGGCATCTGTTTATTCCTCCCTCAAACCTTCTCCAGTCTAAATAAGGGCATCTTTTGCTGACACTGTGTAAGAGGGGGAGAAAAAAGGTTCAAACTTCAAGAGATTATAAAATAAACCTTGGTAGATTTTCTGATACTCTCTTAATTACAGTAGCACAGGTTCCTCCAACAGAGCTGAAGGCTCCTTAGCATTTCCTTTACTACCCTGCTCCTGAGTGGGCGATAATTTGTCACTAAATGTTCACTGCTGCCTAAAGCTTGACGGAGAATCTCAACACATCACGGCACTTTGTCAGATCGTGGAGCAGCCCTCCATCTCCCAAGGCAGGCAGATGATCAAAAATCTTCAAGACGACACATGTTAGTCCTATAACTCCTTGTCTGGAGTGTCGAGAGGAATGGCCAGCACAGATCAAAGCAGGCATCCATCTAATCCCAAATCCTGTCTTGAACAGTGACATTCTAAGGAAAAAACCCAAAACTCTTCATTTAGGAGACAAATCTACCCTGTGAAAAGTGTACTTTTTACTACGAGCGCCACAAGACCGTTTATGCGAGGAAGCAGAAGATCTGTAATCCTTTCAATCTCTGACATAATTTAAATACTAATCATTTCAAGTAGAGTGTTATTTCATTCTTATTAATGTTCAGTTCAGGACACCATATGGCAATGAGTGATGCAGATTAATCATTAGTCCCAAGAGAAAAACAAGCTCTCTGTGCTGATTTTGAACAGGCCAGTTTTCCATTTCTCTGCTCTTCCTCCTTGAAGAGTTTAGAAAATATCCTCCCCACATCTTCCAGGGTCCCACATCACAGCTTTACCACTCACCTCCCAAAAAACAAACCTTCCTCGTCTGTCAGGAGAGTTCAGTGAACAAAAATAAAGACTGGGCTAGGATGTTGAAAAGTAAACTGGTTGGTTAAATGGCGGAGCATCACGTGGGAACTAAATCCCTCCTGCACCTGGCTTCCCCTCCAAGTTATTTGTACCTTCTGTAGGACTTTACTACTTGTTCCTTTCAGTCTTCCCCTATCAGAAATTTCCACCTCAGAATTGTTCAGAGGGATCCCAAAATACTCAAATGCAACATTAATGGGGAATGTGTAAGTGCAAATATAAGGATAAACAAATTAGGCCTGAAGTGGTTTTGTGAGTGAAAGTTGGTACTGTAAAATAAACTTAGGAAAGGTGAAAAGAAATAGAGGCAATTGACAGAGTTTTGGGGAGTTTTTGCTTATTTGGTTGGTTTTGAGTCTGATATTTTTAATGGGAGGAAGTTATATGTTTGAAAGGAAAAACTGAATGTTTCTAGTCACATCCTTGATTATCTACCTGCTTTGGATTTTTTTGTGTAAGCCCTTTGGCATCACAACCAATGTTCCATTTTTGTACACTGCCTGATACATCTTGGAGGCTATTATTAATAATATATAATCCAGCTAGACTTGCAAATTATTTTTTTCCCATTTATTATACCTGCTCAGGCAAGTCTGACAGACTAAAATATTCACTTAAATGCTGCCTTGATTTACCAGAATGTAGCAGGTCAACGTAGGCCAAAACTTACATTCATATTTTAAATTTGCCTTCCTAAAAAGGTGTTAAATTGGCCTTTCCTAGGAAAAGTATTTAATTAAAACACCAAATCTCACTTTATTCGAGATAACTCGTAAACATCCATTAGGAAGTTTATTCCTGAACCACAGTTAGTGTGGGATTTGCTTCTTGGCTACTATATGGCTCATTAAATACCTGTTTTTCTTCTTGCTGGTGACAGGTGAGTTGGGCCATGCTGTAATTAAGGACAGTGTTAACAGCTGTACCAGGGACATATTTCAGTGAAGCTCAGTCATGCTAAAACACCTGAATTAAGGTGTTCCATGAACTCAGTAGCTGCTGTTCCTTAATATATGGGACAAAATAAATATCCCCAGGCTGCAATATGACTGCAGCACAGGTACTGGCCTTGCTAGATAGGAGTCCTGTAACCAACCAGGTACTGGCCATTCTAGATTTTAAATGGGAAAATTATCATTCTTCAGCATGGAGATTTACTCTTGAAACAGGGCCTTGGACCTGCACGAATTTGTGCTGTAAATGGAGCCCTAGAGATGAGAAAGGGAGGGAATAATGTCCAAATGCAGTTGTCAAACATCCATAATAAAATGATTCTCTTTCTGTAGGAACATGAGACGATGTCTGTGTATGTGGATTATCACAGGAGGGGCTATCCAATGGGCAAATGCAGAGATGACAATCCAAATAAAATAAATCTCAATAAAATACAATAATAAAAAGAAATCCCAATAAAATACAACAGAAAGGGCCAAAAAAACCCCAGCAGTGGGGAAAAAAAGGATGAATTGCAATCTGAAAGTACCTGTTATAGGCAGAAAGAAACCACAAGGAACCTCAAAGAACTAACTCAGGATGGGAGGGTTCTCATTAGAAATCATTCATTAGATGGTCAGTGTTAGCCTTTTACCCCAATGAAATAAAGAATGAGATAAATTAAATCTTCATCAGTGCTTAGGGGTGAATGTTTGCAGCCAGTCCTCATAATTAATTGACAATTAAGTCTGCAATAGACAAGAAGAAACATTGAACACAGCTGCTTTCAGGCAGTGGTCCCAGCTACAACGATCCACACAGAGTAATTCCTGCTACTTCACCCTCCTCTCCTTCAGATCACCACATATTTCTGTATTCTGTAAATTATCTGAGGAAAGAAAGCACACATTACTTGGTTCTGCTCTGCAAAAGCCACTGCAGAAAAAAATCTGACTACACATCATGTCAGTTTTTGCTTTGCAGAAAGAAGTGATAGGTGCATTGCTTGTACAAGGATCATGACAACCACATCAAATAAACTTCATTTTTCATGGAGTAAACTGACAGTGACATTTTATATGGGGAACAGGGGACAGATTTTCAAATCTATGGAAATCTTTGACAGCTTAGATACAAAAACAGGCTGGGGTACCGTACACATGTCAGGGAAGAATAAAATCAAACTTTTTCGTAGACAATAGAAAAGATTTTACGATTTACATATTTATAGGCTTGTTCAGTTACTCTACAGCAAAGGGAATAATCACCATATTTTCTCAAGTCAATCAGAAATTCACATTAATTATATCTTCTACTCTGCTTTAGAAAGGAGTGTTGACTACCCTAGAAGTTCAGGTGAAAGATTTCTCATGTTTTGCCTTTAGAACTTGAAATAATAAATCCAATTAATGAAAGACAATTGCCTTTAATTGAATAACAATTAATTTTCAGTTTTGTGGGGCAAAGAGAGGAGAGGTTTTTAAAACCCATAAAGGCAGTTTCTGCAGGTTGATATCAGTTTCTTTACCTCAGCCCCTGGAAAGTAATAGGAGGAATACATTGAACAAAGAGAAAGTTTAGATTTCCATTGCTCTGTGTAGAAGCCAGATCAGTCCAGAATCCTACATGCAAATTAATGCAAATAGTGCTGTTTCCCTATGGCACAACATTATTTGGGTGGTATAAAGAAAAAAAAATCATGAAAATCAGCTTTCCATGGAAATGGAATTGGGAAGTGAAACAGTGAGAGCAGCTTGTGGATTTCAGAACTTGCTACATGTTAGGCTTTATTAAGATTTTGAACATTTTTATTTAAAAAATTCTATTTCTTCTGTTTTCAAAGATAAACTCTCCTGCACAAGGAGTCCTGGCTGTCTTGTTTGTTCACAACCCAGCTGAAACAGCAGGCACTTAGCAAGGCGTGAACAGCCCCGTTTATCCGAATGGACTGTTAACATCCAAATGCAATTTTCACAGATTAAATATTAATAGGTGTGTGGATAGTTTGTTCAAAACACAAATTAGCTGCTACTTTATTATATAATACTGCTACTTCAGGATGCAGCACGGTGTCTCCGGGAGTTTGTGGCAGAGGGTGGTGTAAGCAGTGATTACAGGGGGTGTTTATAAGAGAACACTATCAATAAAATAAACATGCTGAACGTTCAGGAAGGACTTCACACAAAAACTCTGCACAGTTTGAGTTGAACCCATTCCATGTGACAAAACTTTATCTTATACTACCTTAGTCCTATAATTATGTTAATTCTTGTAACAATAATGCCCATCAGCATGGTAGATTTTCATACTGAAAGCAAATCCCAAATATACAGGTCACGTACTCTGTGTCATTCCAAAATTAGATTTGCTTACATATAGACCCAGAGTTCAAGGTAGGAGAAGTAATTCTTTAGGAATAAATATATATACAGGACTTGAATTTATTCTGTCATTGTTCCAAAATTACCAATAATGAAGTGGAAATTATTTCCCTATTCCATGCAGGGAATTCCAATTTAGACACTTGGACTGTTCTCACGAATCAGGAAATCAAAATGTTCCCACACCCTACTCCTAGGCACACTGCAATATCTATTTTATTGTATTTGCATGTTCATGTCAGAGGCTTATTTTTTTTCCCAAGGAAAGAAATTCAGATATAGTTTGAATTATTCAAAGAAACAAGTCAAAAAGGCAGCACTTGCTATAGTGCATAAAAACATGACTATTATAATTCCACCAAAAAAAAAAAAAAAGCAATG
>VZRX01013995.1:0-23406 GCA_013398075.1 Notiomystis cincta
GGGCGCTGCTGTCCCGGCGCGGGGATGCTGCCGGCCCTGCCTGGTTCCTGCCTGCAGCCTTGCCCAGCACAGCTCTGCCCAGCCCAGCCTTGCCCAGCACAGCTCTGCCCAGCCCAGCCTTGCCCAGCACAGCTCTGCCCAGCCCAGCTCTGCCCAGCCCAGCCTTGCCCAGCCCAGCCTTGCCCAGCCCAGCTCTGCCCAGCCCAGCCCTGCCCAGCCCTGCCCCGATCCTCCCGCTCCCCCCGGCGGCGCTGCCGCCCCTCGGGCCAGGGCTCGGCTGGGCTGGGCTGATGCCACAATCCTGGGAAAGGCTCTGCTTCTGGACCCAAGGCTTCCCGCAGCACACATAGAACACAAAAACACTGCACGGAGGAAGGAACTCTGTCCCTTATCCCAAACACAGTTTTCTCTTTAAGTTCACCTGCTGTGCATGAACTGGGACAAAATGCCAACACGCCGGGAGACCAATGCCTACACAAGCAGTTTTCACATTAAGCAGAAACCACTGAAAACCTAAAAGGAGTTGGCACTGTCTGGTGTTGAAAGTTGGAGTTTATTTTTTTCAAGTTTGTTTTTTGGCTCTGAGAGGAACTTTTTTCCCCTAATTAGGTAGTAGGCCAAACTCAGTTGTTTTAATGACATGAATTGACTTTAAGAGATACTAAAATCCATACAATTTCTGAAAAGTCCAGGACTTCAGAAAACCAGGTTATTCCTTTTCAGGTCTAGCTATTATGATGAATAGTTTTTAAAAATAATTTTGTTTGAATTTTGTCAGCAGCTATTTTAGGAGACATTTCATAGTCTGTCCTGACAACTGATCAGTCCAAATCACTGTTAAACCTATCACTTTCACCAACAGTACATTCACTCCAAACAGGAGAGCATCTTTTGTATTTATTCACTGAGTATAGTTCTTTTAAGGTGATGCTTTGACTTGTGATATACCACATGTGCTAGAGATTAACTGGAAACTACTTTTAAATATTCAGTATTCTGCGTGATTGTACCAATGATCAAAGACACAGAGAAATTCTAATTATTAATTAATAAACCAGGCTTTAAACCACAAATATGGATCAACCAGAAATAGGGAGCTGTCATTCACGAAGCATAAATCAGCATTTTCCATTTCTTTTCCCACCCAGATAATTGCAAATGGTAATGAATCACAGACAAAAACTCAATGGCTTTTTTGGGGAAAAATTCAATGCCAAAATGGCTTATTTAACCAACTTATAGTAATTGTGTAAAGAACATTATCTAAACTTCAGTTTTCTGAACAATTATTGTAACAGGAAAAGCATGAAAGGAAGAAGAGAGAAGGAATTAATGGTATTTTATAATGGCAAAACCTGCAAGGGAAATTGAAAATCCTAGTCTCACCTATATTGATGTGTATTGACAGCAGATTCTCCAAGCTGTATGATTTTTTAACACATATCTCTCACATACAAATATTTACTCTTAATGGACATTTTTCCTTGAAGGAATGCTAAAATGTGTACCAAAGCAGAAGGTTATAAGTTAACTGCTATTGTCATTTCTACTCAATTACTGCCTACACAAGAACTGTCAAGCAGTCAAGGCAAGAGAAAGAGGAACGCCATCATTGATGGTGAATTTCTTGGCTTTTATCACTGTGTAAAAACATTATCATTCTGTAATCACAGGCTTTCATATAAAACAGCTCAAAAGGCAGCAAAATCCCAATGCAAAGCATTTAAAAATATCAGTTTAGTGAATGGCAAGGAGCAGGATTAAGCACTGCCTAAATTTAGTAGCCTGATCATGGGCCAGGCTTTCCATAGCTCTGTGCAGGCAGCAGGGGGGTGGTGGCAAGGCCCTGTGGACCCATCTGGTAACACAGGCACTTCCCTCCAACAGGCATTCACTGCCATGTGGCCTTTCCTGCTGTTCCTCTTCAAAGTTTGGGGACCAGGAATCCTGTCGTTCATCAAGAACACAGAAACCCAAGTTTAAACTGCTCTCCTGTGTGCCAGGTTTCTAAATCCAATTTATCCTTAGAGCCCTCTTGCCAAAAGATATCTTTTGCTCTTTGGCTTTGTGAATATTAAAATTGTCTCTATTACATGTTGAACCCAAACAACAATGAGACCTGGGCCAGAGTATCTCTTGTGGTGAGATACATTCTCCTGGGAAAGGGGAACCCACACTCAAATCTCACTTCTAAAACTCTAAACCAGACTAGTGCTCCAGCCTCTTGGGCTGGGAATTTCTTCCTCAGGCTCCCCAAATTTAGCTCATGGTTTCCTCAGTACCTGCCAAGACTCAATTCTTACTATTCTGTGAACTACCTTAATTTCTAAAATGAGCTCAAATGAAATGTGTTGTGTATATGTCACTTCAATAATTTAGTTTTGGCTAAAACTAATTATTGAAAGGTATCAAATTTATAAATCAGTTTGACCATTCTGCTGCACAAATATTTTAACGGAAAAGATCCAACGTCAAATCCATACTTTAAACCACAGCACAATGCTTCCCTCTGGATCACAATTCATCCCTGAACCACATGAGACATACAGAAGTGCAGGGGAGAAGACATTCTATTATGACAGCAGATAATGACATATCAATGCATTATTACAGCAGTGAGTCCACAGCCAACCAAAGCTGCTCTCATTAAAGAGCAGCACTCTCCAGCCATGTGTGAACACACACTTTCTGATACAGACATTCCTGTACAGCGCTTGCAAAGCCCTCAGGTGGGAAGCCAGATCAGCCCCAGTTGCTTTTAATGACATTAGGGGAGCACACACACTTACCACACCTCTGCTCACGTGTAACCTTCACTCCACACAGGAGGCTCTGTTACTGCCTGCACAGCTTTGTGCATGTCCTGTTTAGATTTGTTTCCTGCAGAAAGCACCAGCACTTGCAGCAGAACTGCACCAAGACACGGGATCGCTTCTAAACAGCAGTGCTGTAACAGAGGTATTTATATGCCTTAGCAGCAACTTCCCCTCAAGTCACACACATGATTCTTTCCCTGGAAATGAAGCGTGAAAGTATGGGAAACTATTCATAGCTTGATGACTGCATTTCCTGCCAGCCAAAATACTAGGACTGTGTGAATACACAAATCTTACTTACAAATCAGGCTGAGGAGTAAAAGGCTTCACATTTAGCAAGAATGAATCTGGTATGAGGAAAAAGCCTTCCACTGAAGAAGGAACAAAGTACTGAGATAAATTTCCTCAAGGGATTGTGAAGCCTCTATGTTGGAAGAAAAACAGTGTCAGAAGCCACTGAGGGGAAGACATATGGATCAAAGTGGGTCCTGAGGAGTCTGTGCGATGGCTGTGCCCCTGCTGCCGTGAGCTCACACTGCAGCCTGCCAGCTCAGAGTCACATAAAGCCTGGGAAAACCACTGACAGCAAACAGATATTCTGCATTTGGTATGGAAACTGCCTAAAAAGGGTCTTTTCCCCATCTGCTAGTTGCCATGGCCATCCTGGGCACTCTGCCAGAATTAGCACTCACTTTATACCACAGGAAATAATAAAACATAAAAAAGGGGGGTGGTGGTGTTTGGAACTATTTGCACCTGTCTGGGTGGTTTAGTTTCACACAGAGTATCTTAACACAAACCTACACTCATCAATGAACTGAATTGTTCCTGCTGGTACATCCTGGGACACTCCTGGGTCACATCTGGAGGTAACTTACTCTTCCTGCAGCATGGGCTATGTCCTGGTTCCTGAGAGCACAAGCACAATTTATTAACAACTGTCCTGCTACTGCACAGGCCTAGAACTCAATGCAGGTGTATGTTTTTCCTACTTTTCTGGTTTTAGGTTCTTCATTAAGCTTGCTACAGTCCTGTATACATTCTGGAGAAAAAATGCTTTATGAGGTACCCGCGGGGTAGTGAGTAGAAAGGACTTGGCTTGACATCAGCACTGTCCCTTTAGCTGAACCTGGAGCCAGCCAGCAGAGCCAGTTGGGGTGCTGGCTCTGTGCTCAGCTATTCCTCCCACCTCTCTTTTCTATTTCCACTGCCTCTGTCCTGGTTTATAGAGGAGGGTGCTGTCACATCACTTTACTTCTACTGAGAGGTTGCTTTATCATTTGCATGCATGTGTATTTGCGCAACGGCACGCCGTGAAGTTCAAAGCTCTTTTCTTACTTTCAAAGTAGTCCTTGTGAGTAAGTTGTCCCAAGTCTGATGTGCACCAGGCTTGTACTTTTGTTCTTGATTGAGTACTGCTGCGCTGTATTATTTTTAAAACTCTAGCTATTCTGGGAGAGGCACATAATTTAATATGTTCAATAGTTTTCTTGTCAGGCATTCATGTACAACTTCCTTCATCTTGCACTCAGATGTTTGATATTCTACAGTAATTGGATTTGCTGCATTTGTGTTTACTTTTATGACCTACAGTAAATGCTGCTTTTTTAGCCAAGGACTGTTAAAGTTTTTGCTGAAGCCTACAGTAGCCTACCATAGAGGTTTTCTGAAGCTTGCAATGCCAGTTTTTAAGCAAATCAGAGCTTTTCACAAGGATACTAATGTAGAAATTAGTATAGCCTGAACATTGCATTAAGCAAAAGCTCTTCCCATACAACAGCAGCTGTAGGTATGCAGTGTGACCCTGTTAATGGCCAGATGCACAGCAATTCCATTTATTATCATCACTGGGCCACATATCCAAGCAGAGACAAGGAAGAAAAGCTTTTCTCACAGATACTGCTCTGAAGCCCACTCATAGGCAGAGCTGGCCTCCCCATTGAAAACAAAATGAGAAACCTGACAACATGGTTCAGGAGAGGTCTTCAAAACCTTCTGCAGAGTCAGACCAATGCCCCATGGAACTTGGACCCAGGAAGCTGATCTAGGACTGCAGAAAACCAACTCTGTGAGGAGGAGAGCTGTAGGACATCTGAAGACTAGTCCCTCCATCTCTGCCTGCAAAACCAAAATCCAGACAAGCAACTTCCTTTGCAAGCACAATTAGACATCTATGGACAAGTGGAAGACAATCCCTACTGGCATGGGGGATGCCATCCCATAGCTCAGTGAGCAGGCTCTGTGCTTCTGCCAGCTCTGGTAGCTCATTACTTTGGAATCAGTTTCCATTTTCACTGAACAGATGTAGGAGAGTCAAGGTGGGAGAGGTTCGGAGAGGGGAGGAGAGGTTCGGAGAGGAGAGGTTCGGAGAGGTGAGGAGAGGTTCGGAGAGGTTCGGAGAGGTTCGGAGNGGGTAATCATAACTTAAAAAACAGGGCTTTGGGACATCATTTACAGGCTACACTTTAGTTTGTTTCTGATGCTTACACTGGTGGTACTCAAGTTTCTCCTACAAGTCCCATCACATTTGATTTCTTTCTTCTCAACAATATGTGCAGGAGTTGTCTTTTCTGCTCAGGAGCAATGGTTTTGGGGATCAATGGGAGTTCTAAGCAGCTGAGCTCAAAAAGTTGCTTTTAAAATCAAGAAGCAAAAATGCCAACAGCTGCAGGGAGTGCTACTGAGACCTTCAAAAGGTGGAAAGGAGCATAAATGCCCCAGTACAGGTGGCTGGTTGCCTGTGTGTCCATGCAGGATGCATGTGGCAGGGCCTGGTTGGTTTGTTCTGAGCAGGACCGGCCACAGGTTTTTCCCAAACATCTTTGCAGGGACAAGCGAGTGTTAGGAACTTGAGGAAAAACTTGAGCAAACTTGAGGAACCTCACTGTGACTTCAAACCCTCTGGTCTGCGGGGGGTCTCAACATAGGATCCTCAAGTTTTATAAACAACAGAAAAATTGAGGACAGAAAGTGTTGGAACAGTAGGTTAGGGACAGAGGATGGTGAGCAGATGGCCACCAATAGCCAGTGCTCCTCCTGACAAGGAGAAGAAAGCTAACACACAGTCCTGCTAAGGAAACAAGCTAAGGTCAACTTGACACATTCATATTCTTTGGAGAAAGAAATTACTGGAGCTATTTTTACTTACAAAGGTGAAAACCACCTCAGGCTTTGGTAAAGGAAGCAGCTAACTGTTCATATGGCTGAGAGATTTGGGTCTCCTCCACGCCAGTACTGTATAATGATGTGCTTTTACCATCTCAGTATGCTCTCAAGTAATACCAGCCTGGCAGAGCTGCTCACATGCTGCCCCAGACTGGATGCCCCTTGAGCTGCAATGTTCCCCCCTCTGCCAAATGAAAGCCTCAGCCTGCCTTGTGTGCAAGACCATTGGTCCCACACAGAGAGACCCTTGAGGACTGGCCATGGAAGAATAGGAATGCAGAAGGAGCCCTCTCGTCTGTAACTTCTCTTTGGTCCACTGAACCTTGAACTGTCCCTTCCCAAGGCTGTATTTAACCTGCTCAGATGCTGTAGAAGTGTTTTTTATTCAGGCTGTTTCACTCCTCTAAGCTCTCTTTCTGCTTTTTTCTGGTGTGGGAAGATACTAACTGAAGTGGGATCCTCGAGGCTCTCCTCCCATGTTTTCTTCTGGGCCACCTCTTCAGCCTGTGCTTTTTGGTTCATACAATGCAATGATCCTGCACCCTCAAAAGCCAGCTCAGATTCTGCTGTAGTGTGTACCACTGTGGCCTCTAACAGAACCACAGTGTCTCACCACTGATGGACAAGAACATTATTAATGGAATACATTAATTCAGTGTATATTAACCAAGGCATTACAAATTAATGACTGTGAGACAGTGTGTGCCTGAAGAATTGAAAAATGTGCTATAGAAAGCACAATATTTTGAACTATTTGATAAATGAAAATTAAGATGCATCGCATTTTTATGGAGTACCTCTTCTTTTCCCTCTCCTAAAATATGCATATTTTACAGTAGAATTTTCACAAGAATGAACTGGGGAAAAAACTCACCTCTCAGAGCATGTCAGAACTAGGTCATCTCAACATTGTTGGGATGTTTATTGAATTTGTATTTTTCTACCATTTTTCAAATGACACAATAGAAGAAATTCTTTAAGAATAGTAACAACTCAGAGGTCAGGACAAAAGCCAAAAAAGGGGACAGTTTCAACAACTGGTAAAATCCTTTGAATCCAAGACAACTGAACTAGGAAGCAATTTTAAGCACAGAAGCATTCCAGTTAGGACAAAAGTGGGTCAGGTGTTTAATGGAAAACCACAGATCAAAGCAAAAAGCTTTTTTCCACTTCACAGTACAGCAAACTTGGATTAAATAACAAGCCCAAAGCTAGATAGTTTTGAGGTACAGAAATAAAATTGCCATTCTGTCAATATGGACTTAGCATTAGTTAGTAAGTAGAGTCCAAGGAGCGCCCCAGAGAGGTTATGTCCACCACAGTGGGCTCTGTGGGAATCATGGGGTCACAGAAGCTCCCCTAAGCTTTCAAAAAGATCTGAGATGATGAAACTGCAAATAAAGTGACTTTCCTATCAGGTCACCATGTCTTTCACCCAATTCCCACAACAGGAATTTTTAGTAACACGTATTCCCTTGTGAACAGTGGCACTAGCCTGCCATGGAGCCACGTATCATTACTGACACAGGAACAGCAGCTCCACCAGAGCAGTTCCACCAGAGCAGCTCCACCACAGCAGCAGCACTCAGGGCTCACCCTTGTTTGTGCTGATATAATTTCCCCAGGGACACGCAAATACCCACAGTTTCTGCCTGCAAAAAGAAGCCTTATAACTTTGTGGAGCCACTCTGAGCAACCTGATCTAGTGGATGGGCAAGGGGCTTGGAACTAGATGATCTTTAAGGTCCCTTCCAATCCAAACCATTTGTGATTCTATGATTCTACAATCAGGATGATAAAACCTATGCTGGGGCAGTTGTGAGCTATTTCCTAGCTGCTCTGGAACTTTAAAATGTCCCTCTAGAGCTTCTCAGGACACTGTCTCCAAACACTTACACTGTGTGGCATCACCATGCATTTGTAAACACAAATATTTTTATCTAGTTAGACTATGAATACGGATTTCTGATGAGCCTCAGCGTCCACACCCTGAGCCTGTCTGTGCTCACTATGGATTAATTGCTTCTCAACATCAAAATCCACTCCTCACCCTTTAGCTCATGTCCCTTCTTGGTAAGAGTAGTTTATATAACTGGGACATGCTGTGTTGTGCTATTTGTGAGATCTTTTTATTATTTAATTATTACTATTAGTTTTAACTCCTTTGTTGGGTGTTTAGGCAAAGAAGCTGCCTGGTCTGCACAGCTGGAGAGTATTGCTCATAGTCACCGGGTACTGACGCAGTAGCCAAAGAGGTTGCAGGTGCTTTTGACTACTCAGGCACCAAAAAGCAGTGCTTCAGCACAGTGAGGGAAGCTTTCACAGTTTTTGTGATTTTGAAACTCATATAAATATTTTCACAGTCTTAATTTTAGTGAATACAGAATCATGTAATTATTGTTGTTTGTATAAACATCTCAGAAGTCCTTTCTCAATGAGATACCAAAGAAATCAAGTGAAAAGGATTAATTAAATTCCCTTTTCTTTACAAGAGTTCCAATCGAAATCATGACACCAGTGAATTTGTGGTTCCACAAGTGGTGTTTAGACACCAATAAAACAGGGCATTCCACTAGTCCACAGCAAAGAGACTGTGACAAAGGGGAAAAATTGTTCAGCTTACACCAAAAAACAAGCATAGGCCTTTATGAGTATCACAGTTACTCACACACAAAGGCCTCTGCAACAAGCCAAGATGAAATAAATTATTCAAACTGCTTCATTATCTCATGAGATAAGAGCATAAAATGCTCATAACCTGTATTAAGTTGGATTTTAAAGGCTATAGGATATGTATATGTGTACAGGCAAATAAATTCATCTTACATTGTGCAAGAGCTGTCTCTGCCCTTGAGCAAATAATAGCTGTGCTTATAAATCCCAAATGAACAACTGGACCTTACAGGCAGTCTCCCTTCAATATGCACACAGATCATTTTCTTGGCAAAAATACTCAGCAAACAATCCTTGAAATTAGGGCAGTCATCCTTAAATCAAAGAGAAGAAAAAACTCTGTGCACACTATGTTTGGTAGCTGTGCAAATATACTCACAAAAATCAGAGCCATAATACAGCAATTTTCAGTTTCAGGAGGAAAGCCAAGTGAAGCACAACGTGAGAATTCTGCATTACTCTTGCAACAGTTTTGAGTCACTGCTGATTTGCCTGCTTTTGCATAATATGCTGGATGGACTAACATCTGTCCTGACTGCTCTAGCTAAAAACAAGGGGGAACATTATCACCCAGGGCACTGGCAGCATATGGGCTGTTCTGTACCTCCCCACTGACTGAAGCCCTCAGCATGGAAAAAGGAGGCATGAAAAATGAAGGAAAGGGCCTTGGAATTCTTTTAAAAAGGAGCCTGGATGGGTAGGACAGAAAGGAACCCATGCCAGAGCTTTCAGGCTCCATCTCACAGCAGTGCTGACAACTGCTGGGCAAACAGATTGAACTCAGGGGTCACAGCAGCCCCCATTCCTTAACCTTGGCCTTTAACTGCTATGCTCTGCAGGTACTGTGCTTCCAGAGACCCAGTTATTTCCAAACTCCCTCCACACAGGTGATTCTTCAGGAACAAAACACTCCCAAAGGATCCAAAGGAGGAAAGGAGAGTGCTGATGCCTGGTGCTCTTGGACTGCCCACAGAACTCGCAATCCAGCTGCACTTTGTGCCTGCTGGAGGCCTCAGCCTCACTCTGCAATTTAGGATAGCACAAGCAAGGAGCACGATCACAGCACTAAGTACAGTATTTTTGCTTTGTCTTTTGGGAGGAAAGAAGTAAAGAACACTCAGTGGTTAAAATGCCTGCTCGGCATTTGTGTTGCCAAGATCCATTTGGTTTTGTCTCATTACTGTGTTAGGCCCTCAGCTACAAGTTCCCCTTAGGTCTTCTCTGACAGATGGAGCAGGTGAGCCACATTTAGATCTCTTCTCCCTCCACACTCCAATCTGCCCAATGGGTTCCCAGATGATGTGCAAAAACCAGACTTTATCTCTCCCAGGAGGTCAATTCCAAAATTATCAGGTCCTCTCACCCTCCTTGCTGTTGTCCTCTATCTTTGAGGACAGAGATAAACTGAAACACCAGCTAATAAAAATCCTGACTTGCCTACTAGAATAAAAATAACCCCTTTGCTTGATATAGAGGAAGACCAGGAATATCCGCAGTGTGCCAGTAAGAGAAACCAATTCTACTCAGCCACTGAGATACAAGACAACATTGAAAATGCATTTAGAAGACAGAATTTTTATCCTGTTTTTAGAAGCTGACTTATCTCACATTATAGTAGGAATCAGAGAAAGACTTAATTCTTTCCCATCCTGCTCTGTCTGCAGGGTATGCTCCTCCCCACCTGAAAGAACAGGTACCTTCTTCTGCCCTAATCTGCTTTCCTGCCTTTTTCATCTTGACAGCTTATTAGGAATTATACACTAAGACAAGAATCTTACTTTGTCACTTTCCACATCTGAAGCAAGTGTGTGTGCCTGAGGAGTGCACTGAATGCAAGGAAAGTGCAGCACTATATTCACTGGAAAGCATCAGGCACTTTCAGTGGAAAGATTTTTCAAGTGTAGGTGATAAATAGAGATGTAAAGTATCCAGCTGATATTACAAATTTAGAGTCATGTAAGATTAGTGGAAAAAAATTAGGATCCTGATTCTGCATTACACGCACCAAGTCTCCTGTGACAATCTCTCATCCAGCTTCTAAGGTGTGAATTAGATGATCACTATGATGAGTCTGTCAGCAGTGGCAGAACGAAGAGAGAAGTTTATTACATGCACAGCAGTACATAACAGCACACACTGCTAGCAGATTCTTATGGTTTACAGCCTGCTGATTTAGTATCTTTCCATGTAAAATTCCAAGTATTTTATGGTCAAGGTTAAGCTTGGGGAAAATGGATCTAGTCATTACTTTTAACTCCATCTTACTTATGAATAAATTGAATATGTGGAGAAGAAGACATTCCATCTGTCTGAGCATCATTTTGAAAAAGTGAGAGGAAAACCTCTTGCACACTCCTGTCACCGTTAGAATGATAGAAAACCATGGCAGATAGTAGCAAAAAAAGTTTATTTCTGTTCAGAAGGTTATTCTGTGCTCACAAAAGTGGCACAGTCCTACTGGCTTACATGAGTGCACAGAAGTGATTTGTTTTCTCTTTGCTCAAGGAAGTCTGGCACCAGAAATTTGTTTCTTTCTAGGATAAGGCATACTTGTGGAATTTACACTGTACTAAGAGTATAGATTTCTGTGGAGCATCAGACTCAGTAAGTCATACAGCATTATGCAGTGCTGTTAAAAATAATGGAACTTAAAAGTAGTTAAAACTTTTTCTCACTAGAATATTAAGTATAATTTCTTTATTTTAACATGTGAGTGTTAAAAACTAACTTATTGTAACAAATAGTCAATAGTCTCTGCTGGAAATTATTGAGAAACAATCTCATTCAAGTAATTTTACCATTACAACAAAGGAAGCAGCAGATCTCATGAGGACCAGAACTGCACGAAGTTTGTGTACGTTGTGTGCTTTGACAAAGGGTGGGCATGGCAGAAGCAACTGTAATGAAGCCATACTTGTGCACATGTTCAAACCACAGTCTGAATGCCAGCTACATCTGAAGTTCTAACATATTAATGCATGGTTAACCTCACTCCTTTTTCAGTATAATTCACAGTATTTAATGTAAATTTTACCAGAAATACAACTCGACAATTTGCTCTGAATTATTCAAATATTCACAAACTTTCCCTCTCCTTAGGAGTCAGTAATGTGCCATTCCCTGCTCATGACATGAGCACAGCTCACAGGTGCTCTGGAGACTGGGCCCTGGGAAGGAGCAGCTACCCAAACCTGTGAACTGCCCTCTCCTAAAGCTTCCTTCTTCAATTCTCTATTCTTTTTTAACCATTCGGACAGACAATAAGAGGATTCAAAAAATCCAGGTGTCCAGATGGACAATTCATAATGGACTTTGCTAGAGCTGGAGACAAGAAATTACCTATACATCAGGTACCATCTAACACCTCTCTGTGATAGGAGCACACAGACATCTGAAGACTCACAAAAGCCAGAGTAAGCGGATTTTTCTATTGTCACTCTGTCTTGCTTACACAATTTGACCATTTCAATAGCCCTGGCAAAGTTAGAGCTGGTGGGTAAAGCACTTGCTAAGCAATCTTCATTATTGCCCCAGCTTCAAAATGCTTTGCATCAGTCATCACCAGATACCTCTTAACTCACCCAAACATAAAAGTTAGGAAAAATGCCTAAAGCAGCAGGAAGTAGAAGAAACAAATACATGCATGAGAACTAAAATAAAGCACACAATCAATGAACCAGAAGTTTTATAACTTTTTCCCTCCATTTATACTACTTGCTGCTAATCTCCAAGATTCTTTGAACCCTGTACCAAATGTTGTCAGGTAATTAATATGAGGCCAGCAAGCTTCCCTCTTTCACATTGTCATGAGCTCCCAGGCAGAAAGGAATAATTGTTCTGTATGTCTGATAGCTGAAGGTTATTTTAATACCCGCAGGTTTTTTGTTTACCATGAAAAATGACCCTCAAGTTGCTAAAAAAACAGCTGTTCAATAGTCAGGAATATTTAAGCATACTGTAAATCTACTCCCCCTGTTAAACAATGAGACTGCAGAGAGATGCTTTGATTTATAGAGCTCACTATCTAAAATTCATCACTTCTGCTTACATTTAATATTTGTGTGTTTCTACATGACTTACATTGTTTATAAAAACAGAGAGGTAACAAGAATAAAGACATCTTTAGCAGTCAGCTCCCTCAAACTATATTCTACAAAGCACATTTACATTTCAATCAGCAATGTTTTCCTAAAACATATGTGAAAATAGAGAGCAAGACCAAGCAGATCTGTTAAACATTCTGAAAGAGGGTTAAATTGATTACGACAGAAACATTAATCCAAATAAGTTCCGTAAGGCTTTTGGATTTTCTGTTAATTATAACCAGTAGCTAAAAACAAGCCACAACATTTCTAGAAATTAGAACAA
The DNA here is from genome assembly GCA_013398075.1 of Notiomystis cincta. Classification (NCBI taxonomy): domain Eukaryota; kingdom Metazoa; phylum Chordata; class Aves; order Passeriformes; family Notiomystidae; genus Notiomystis; species Notiomystis cincta. The sequence goes on from VZRX01013995.1 coordinate 13,023, forward strand.
ATTGAGAGGATACAATGATAAACTTACTAAAATGTAAACCTTTCATTCGGAGCTTTGGGATGTGAGCTGCAGTTTACTAAAGCACACAAATCTGTATTGAAGTTCTTGAAACAATTTTGAACATAAACGAAGAATGGTTTATGTCATATTTATTTTCAGAGTTGCAATGAGAACTACAATAGTATATAGACATTTAAATACATTTCATTTGCCTAAAGAAAGCATATAATATTATTTCAGCTACCTTTCAGCTCCCCTGATACTCAAATGCTGCACATGCACATATAGACTAAAGTAAAAGCCTCTGCAGCTATTTAGCTTTCAGAATAAAATAATTTCTGTTTCTTAATATCCTACCTTCAAAGTTGCCTTCTAGGAGACCCAGATGCTCAAGTGCCTTCACAAATCCAACAATTATCACCAGTACAACAATCATTTCAAGTCCCTCCAAGTTCATCTTGAAAAATTATTTATGTAAAAGCATCTTTTCTTAGGGAGTGTCCTGACTTCAGAGTTAAACTTTAATTAAAAAGCCCTCCTAGTCCAAGACATGCCACACAACCAGATAAATACAATTCTAAAGAAGCCCAGAATATTTGCACCATAAAACATTTCCATTGGCAGCCAGATGAACACAGGAATGTAAGGAGTCAAATCTTACCATGTCTGCATCACTTGCCTGCATGGATACAGATGTTTCCGTCTCTAAGGCAACAGAATATACAGTAACCACTTTGTTTAGCATTTCCTCTCTGTCACAGCCAAAATCCACCAGATCCCTTTGATATCTATTAAAATTTTTCACACTGAATTACAGATTTAGAGGAACCTTAAACGACACAGAGGAAAAAGTCCAAATACTTTCTTTGCTTGATAATAAAGTTCAAAAAACTCAAAGCAAAATAATTTCATTAAGAAGATGCCCTATTTCTATATTTCCCTATCAACTGGAATACAATTACAAAAGTTATTAGTTCAAGCAGCTTGTTTTCCCATACTGCAAACACAAAATCTAAAATATTATAAGAAGAGGCTTGTTAGAGGGAAATCAGACTAAGTCTGAGGGGTCTATGGGAAGTGAAAACCTTTCCCTCCCCGGGGCTTGTGCAGATGTTAAACAACTGCCCTTGGTGCAGGTCAGCTGCTGCTGCCACAGCTGTCCTAGGCAAGGAAAGCCAGCCAAGGGCACCCAGGACACAGTGTGCCCATGGCCAGCACTGCACCCAGCTGAGTGCTCTGGCTCAGCAGGCTCTTCCACGAGCACCCAGAAACACTGAAACTGTTTCCAAGTCCTTGGACATGACAGTTAGGAAGGGATTCTCTGAAGGACCTTGTTTGAAGCTGCCTAATAGAAGCAAGCACTTGTCTGTCCTTCCTGCTTACCTTCCCTTAGCTCTTCAGGTTTGCAGCCAGACATGCATAGAAATACAAAAAAAAACCCTGCATCCTTTTGAAAATAGGAACATTTGTTCTGGTAAATTTTGATTACTTGGTTTGCAATGACTGAGAATTCTGTGCACAACATCATTCTTTTAACTCATTTTGGGACAATCTAACCTGGATGATAGATAGATAGACAGATAGACAGACAGATGTGTGCAAAAGTAGAAACTTCCATTACTATTGTAATTATTAAACTACTGCATTAATAATCCTCCTCTGAAAGCCTGAAATCCAGCTTGCTCTTTCAGTTACTGTTTTTTTAACTGTTTGTGTACTTCTACCTTCAGCTGACGCTTTATTTTGATGTCTCCCAGGACACCCTTGTCCAGTTACATTAGATGGTGCTGCAAGCCCAAGGCTGTCTGCATGGTGAGGGGGACCCTCATGAGCTGCACAGTGGACCTGATGAAAATGGTCTGGGACAGAGGATGAAAATAAGTAAGTAACTTAATCTTAATTTTGGTCAGGTTTAAAATCTCTGCTCCTATTAAAAATGAAAGGAGCTAGGTGATGCCAATAAGAATTGAAAATTAATTTTATTTCTGCTTCAGAAAGGGGATTTCTCACAGTCTAGTTCACTTGTACTTCTTTTCTGATTTGCTGCTGCTCTACCAACATAATCAATACATAATTTCTTTTTTTGTGGTAAAATATCTACTTTGTAGAAAATAAAAATCTTCCACAGAAATGGATTTTTTTTTTTCAGGAAAGCTACATTTCCAGAGCAGCCCAGCTCTTTGACATGCCAAGGCATCCTCCCTTCCTCAGAGGGATGGAGCACCTTTCCTCTGAGGAAAGGCCGAGAGAATTGGGATTGTCCATCCTAGAAAAGAGAAGGCTTCAGAGACCTAATTGTGGCCTTCCAGTGCCTGAAGGGAACTTACACAAAAATGGGACAAGACCATTTACAAGAGCCTGGAGTTACAGGACAAAAGGGGAATGGGTTCAAATGGAGAGTGATTTAGATTAGATATTAGGAAAAATTCTCTCCTGTGAGGGTGGGGGGGCCCTGGCACAGGGTGCCCAGAGAAGCTGTGGCTGCCCCTGGATCCCTGGCAGTGTCCAAGGCCAGGCTGGACATTGGGGCTTGGAGCAGCCTGGGACAGTGGGAGGTGTCCCTGCCCACAGCCAGGAGTCTGGAACTAAATGACCTTTGAGCTTCCTTCCAACCTAAACCATTCTATAATTCTGTGATACTCCCTGCTTGGATTCAAGAGGCAAAGTCCGAGTTCTGCTTTATGCCACACAGGGCAGAGAGATGCCCTTGCTCTGTGCACAGGTCTGGTCAGAGAAGGGACTTCCACAGACTCTGCCTTCCCCTTAGGACACTTCTGTTACTGAGTTATTGGTTGCTCTGCACCTTAATTCCCGGAAGCTACATGAGGTTTCCGCTTTTTTTTAAGACAAAAAAGTGCCATTTTTTAACCTAGAGCACTTCCCAGCTGTTCTTTGACCAGCCCAATCCACCAGCAATAGTGTCTTTGGGGAGAGACAGGGGGGGAGAGAGAGAGAGAAGAGAGAACCTACTCAAATAAACTCCAATCGAAACTCATTTAGCCTGGGCAAGCTGACAGAACAAAGCTGCAGGCTGTGTGTTTCCTGCTCATTACCTTCTCACAGCAATAGATCATATTTGTAACAAACTCTCAATATAATTTTCACTTGTTCTTTTTTGAGACTGAGCAATTCACTCTGCAGGAAACCACTCCTGTCAACAAAGAAACACAGGAGTGTTCTGGGAGGAAAATATCCACCATTGTCCATGACTATCCAATTCAGCCACGCACGTGCAGAGCAGCAGGAGTACTGCTGCCTACATTCCTCCTCTCTATCCAAGGAGGAAGGCTGGGTGCCTGGCATACTCTGACACTAGGTAAAGTTTGAACTCGTGCAGAACTGGGCATCAAGATGCCTCTGGCAGGTAATGTGTAGGGCAAAACATCGGGGACCACACTGATAAATGGCTCATACCAGTGTCATCACCTCACTTGGGAGCAACATCTCCCTTCTGCTCCCAGCAAACAAGGAGAGATCTCAAAGTGAACTCACACGTGCATCAGAAAGTGGGAATCATGATATCAACAGGAAAAGCACCAAGCAGTGGTGCTTGGTTAGTTAAGCTTTCCTGTACAGCTGCCCTTGAGGGCACACCTAAGAATTGGCCCCACAGTGTCTGTTCACAGTGCAGATGAACTGTTCCTCTCATTTCTACCTGTCATTTTGCCCCTACACGAACCTCCTGGGTTTTTATCTTTTTCTTTAAACCTTGAAAACTGGACCAAGCCTGAAGTGGAAAAGATGACAGCAGCACTCTGATGAGGGCAGTGACTGACAGCAAAGCCCCTGAGACTGCCCTGCTCTGATCAAGTCCAACCATTTCTGACGGTCTTAAAATTACCTTTGACAACGACTGGAAACGAGGAGATCACTGCAGAACCCCCCCAGTGCTCACAGGGATCCACCAGGGAGAGCAGCAGCACAGCAGGGCTGCAGACCTTCCCTCTGCTCCCTGGCCCCCCACTGCACACCAAAATTGAAACGATAGTGCCAGCTGCCTTGGGAGACTTTTTGAAAGTCAGGGTATTACACAACTGAACAGCTAATTCAGGATAGGGATTTCCAAACTAGTCCATATGCTTCTGGTCTTCAGTTCTTACACTGCTTTGCCTCATCTAGACAGTAACCAAGCTGTCAGCTGAGTTTTGTTGCAGCAGACGCCGGCTGATCCATCATTTTATTAATAGCATGATCACGGTATAAATATTTTATTCCATGGTGTGTGTAGGAGGCTTCATTACGCTTTGGATTCATTGTGTGTGCATCTTTTTTAAAGACAGCTCTGTTAAGGCAAATGTGTCAGTTCCAGCTCTTTCAATATTTTCTTTAATGTTTTCAGTATTTTCTCAATTGCTGGTAATAATTAATTTCAGGCCAATTTATCCAAGGAATAAAATTCACACGGAACGATATAATTATTTTCTAATAGGGTCATACAAAATGATGCAGTAAGAATTTAATTAAAAAATTAAATTCTTAAACTTGATGAAATCTTCCATGGTGCTGAGTTGATGCTGGCTATATATGGACAGCATTTTCAAAAACATTCCCTTTTAACTTCTCTCCTAAATCCTTGTCGTCATTCCTGTATCCAATGGAAGGACCATATGAACTGAATATCAATTTCAGCTTCAGTGGATCTACAGGAAGTTTTTTTTTTATATTTCTTTAAATTGAAGCTTCTTTCCATAATGCTGCTTATAACTTTGGCTACATTAGATATTTATTTTAGAGGCTGTGTTTTTTATTTGGCAGTATTCATACTTACATCTAAAAACCCTTGAGAGAGGTATTTATACATTTCAAATAGAAATGCTGAAATATAAGTCTGCTTTTCTTGGCAATAAGATGTGATGGATGGTATTTTCAGGTTCAACCTATCTGTCATTAATAGTTTCAGACTTCCTTAAAATACCCTACACAACCTTGTTACACTACAGCATATTTATTACACTACAGCATATTTATTACAGTGTAGTGTGCCTGGTTCAAAGTGATGCTTATTGCCCTTTGAGGCAATGAATAAATTGTTTAAGGAGTGTGGACACTGGTCCTTGTGCAAAACTCTCCAAGCCAAGGCTGATGAGGGATCTGAGAAATGTGGAGGGGGAACACAGCCAGGTACCTAAGGCATGAACTCAGTACATCACATTTAAAAAGGCACAGAAGTATTGCATGTCATGACAGAGTCAATGGTACACAGATGGATTAGAGGCTGGTTACTGTTGCAGGGGATAAGAACCTGCTCAGACAGGTTTTGGAAACCAAACTGACCTCAAAAGCCAAAAATGGGTAGTTGGAATCAAAAGGCTTCAAAGAATCAACATGTCTTGGGGTGATTCTGTAACAATCCTGTATTCCCCACCACCTGCTGGATGGAAGATTTTTTCGTGCCTTTGGACTGCAGCCAGGAGGACTCTTCAGAGCAGCTCCCTTGACCTTGCAGCCAGAATGTTTACAGATTTTTACCCAGCTGGAGACTTTTTCCCCTCTGCTGTAGCGGAGGAGAGGGGGTTGCTCTCAACCTTTTGGCTTTCAGCTGGAGAGGGGCGGAGATCTGCCTCAGCTGCTTCTGCTCCTTCTTGGACTGTTTTTGGCTTGCTCCTTCATCCGAGACCAGCTCACCATCTCCGGGACGCCTGGGTGGGACTCTGCCTCAGACCCAGCAGGGCCCAGCTCTGCTGCTCAGGCCTTGGGCCTGGGACACGTGAGAGAACTGCAGGAAATCCACCACCCTCCACCTCTGTTCAGTGTCCTTTTCTGCCCTGTGCCTGGGGGAAGGGGAGCTCTCTTTGTTAAATAAATTATTTTTTTCACTTTCATTTGAGAAATTCTTTTTCCCGAACCCATGGGGGGTGGGCTGCTGCGACCTGCTGGCCGGGCAGACAGGAGGGAGAGATACCCTTTTTGGATTGTTTCCTCCTGGATTTGTGTCCAAACCGGCACACAACCTTAAGGTGTAAAACTGTGGTGAATGCCATGGTCTGAAGCAAATGCAGGATGCAAACAGAGTTATAAAGCTGGTAGCCAGTAGGAGTTCAAAAGAGGATGTAAATGTTCATTGATGTTGTTATGTCCAGGATGTCCAAACAGATGAATGATCACGACCAAACCCATTGTCATCTTTCAGAAGAAAAAAGTAAGAGACAGAAATGTAGAATACGTGAATCCAGTTATGCCTTTTGCTGACTGTAACTGTCAGTTTCACTCACTTCAGAAGTGAGGCACTCACTAGCTTGGGAAATATTCCCTTGATATGTCATGCTTAAAAGGGTAGTGGCGATACAGCTGCAAAGAACATCAGACTTATTTTCTCAGTTGATAAAAACCATCCTAACATCAGTCAACAGAAGGGGAAAGGGAAAGGGAAAAGGAGAAAGTGGGAAGGAAAAAAGGAAAGGGGGAAAGCCAAGCATAAGAAGCTTCTCAGCATTTTTGCTGGCAGATCTGAATAGCTATTGAAAATAACCAAATGCATAAAATCTAGAGTAGAGCCGAACTAATCAATAATTTGAAGACAGGCAGTAGCTTTTGCTGTGTCTACTTGAAATATGAAAAAAATTTATTTGGATAGTGAAGAGTTTTAAAATTACCAAATGACTGCAAGAGAACATGCCTTGTGTAACATCTTCTGTATATTGATCTTCAGTATCTGTCCTACAATTTGCATTACAATAGCACTGATCTGAAGAGACACCACAACACAGGTGTACTGAAACATTGCTGAAAGATTTCTGGTACATGCACAGAAATAGGAATCATAGATTAGGACAGGAGAATCCTTCATAGTATGGATTTCTAAAGAAGCCAGTCTGATTTACAGAGACAACGCTAGGATTTGGCAGGACATGAATGTAATTGTTCCTAGAGATAATGGGAGAAGAAAAAAGAGGAAGAAAATTTCAAAGGAAGTAATTTTCAACTCTGACACAATAAACATGCCACCACCTGAATGGAGCCCATTCATTCCAGTGTTTGGAAGCTCGCAGAGGAAGCAATCCTGCTGGTAGCAGCAGTGCCACAGAGCCCAGGTTAGGTGAGAAGCAAGGCATGCCAGTCCAGTAACAGCATTTTATTGGCTTCTAGCAAGGTCCTGCTGCCAGGTGATTAACAAAAGATAATCAGCTCTGAATGATCTACAAAGTAAGCTCTTCAGAGAATGACCTTATAATTTGGCCCTATTCAAGTGAAGGTACTGGAAGTATATCTGGAAATCTGACATAACTACAGAACCCATTTAAATGATCAATGAAAAAATAGTATAAAAATATGTATTACCCTTTAAAATGTCAGGAAGATGAATATTTCATATTGTCACCACCCAGCCCTAGTTTAAGGATGGGCCAGAGAAACAGTAGCCTGCATAACAGTTCTCAGTGCACATATCTGTTCTGTGACATTCACAGCTGACCCCATTGTGTCTCACAGCCATAGTAATCTGCAAGTACAGTATCCATTTTATTTTAATTTTCATTTACACTATTGAAAAAAACAAACAACTCTGACCTTGTTAACAGGCTGGGACAGCTTGAAGAAGGCTTACTTTGTTCACTTACATTCCCAACCTTCACAGTTCAAACAGAGCAATCCAGACTTACCTGCAAGAAAACAACATAGAAATCTGGGGTTACAACTTCCAACTTAATCTCTCACTGAGGAGTGCAAATAAATAATGGTTCCCTGAGAAATGTTACAGCACTTGGAATTAAAATAACTATTTGTAGCATGATGAATTATTTATCTAACTGTACTTTTCTCATAGTCCTTAAATAATTAAAAGGGCCTTTTTTTTTTACCTGATAATTTAATTACAAAAAGGCTGCTCTGCCAAAAGGCAAAACATAATATCTGTTGTCTTTCTTATTACAAAGTACTGTTTTGTCTCTTCATTGAGTCTTGCCCTCCAACCCCAGCTTTCCCTTCCACGGCTGCTTTAGGGTGCAACAGAGTATTTCAGCATTGTTTAAAACAACATGACTGAGTGCAAGGCTGAGAAGACTGGGAAACATGGGGTTTGTACACTCTTCCTTGAGCTGTTAAACAGAAGAAAGGTCAAAAGCCAACATCCACATGGTGAACATCTGTTCCTACCAGGAAGCAAGTACCTGGATCCCAGCTATCAGCTGGAGTCAGGTGAGCTTTTATAACGAAGTCCTCACATCAGTCTCCCAGAAGTTTCTTTAGAGAATGAGATCTGGGTGAAAAATATTTGAGTGAAATGCTTTCTCCATTTGCCAAAAGATGACAAATTTATTAATGGTAGTTTAATAATCATCACGAGAAGAGCCTGTCCCATGCTGGGTGGCAGGCTGCCATTCCAACTGAAATACCCCACCTCTGGGAAATACCCGGCTTTCCCAGATTTCCAACCCCACAGGCTGCCCGATGCACTGAGGTCAGCTGGACTCCATGGCACAGAATGATTCTGCATCAATTCGTAGGCTGGGAATGTCACAAATGATCCCACACAGAGTCCCTCTCCTCTCCAGGGGACAGTCCCACACCAGGCTCTCCCCTCTCCACTCTACAGGTGACACAATGAAGGCAGCAACTAAATGTGGTTGTTTGTGGCAGTGCTGGCACAAACTGATAAGCAATTTACTGATAAAGACAGGTCTACAGAAGCCCATGATACTTGACATTACTTTGTTCAGCTTCAATTGAAAATATTTTTTTGCTATTATTTGTGTACTCATTTCCAGGATATTTTTTCATTATTAAATTCCACAGAAGTTACAAGATTCAACACACCACTGACATACCAAGTATGTGGACTGGCTGCTGACACTACAGAGGAACCAGTCTGTTGGTTATTTTCCTTATAATATTAAAAAATAACTATTATCTGCAATTTTCTGAAAGTGAGAATGTAAACATTATTCATGAATAATGCAATGGTCTTTCTGAAAAGGAAAATATAAATATTATAACTTCAAAGAGAATTTAGTGGCATCTCCCTGGGCTTTTTCCCAAATTCTTGCTGTGTATCTACATGCTCTCATGGCATGTATGTGGGGCCACATAACTGAAATCTTTATCTGAACATAGGAGATATATAAACACACAATAAAATGAAAATTAACTAATTTTCTTCAGTGCTATATAGAACCTGGTTTTAGGAGGCTCTGCCAATGTTCCTTACAAAAATATTGAGGAACAACTACACTCTAATAGGAGGATGGGAGATAGCATACTTCTTTGACCAGGTGGATATTGAATTCTGAATATGACTACAGCTCTGGGGTGTCCAGCACAGGAAAGACTTGGAGCTGCTGGAGAGAGTCCAGAGGAAGCACCAGGATGAGCAGAGGGATGGACCAACTCTGCTAGGAGGAAAGGCTGGGAGAACTGGGATTGTTCAGCCTGGAGAAGAGATCTAGGGTGACCTCATTGTGGCCTCCCAGTGCCTGAAGGAGCTACAGGAAACATGGGGAGAGATGATTTCCAACGGATGGGGTGACAGGACTCAGGGAATGGCTTCCCACTGCCAGAAGGCAGGGTTAGATGGGATATAGGGAAGGAATTGTTCCCTGTGAGAGTGGAGAGGCCTTGGCACAGGGTGTCCAGAGAAGCTGTGGCTGCCCCTGGATCCCTGGCAGTGTCCAAGGCCAGGCTGATCGGTGTTTGGAGCATCCTGGGATAGTAGAAGGTGTCCCTGCCATTGGCAGGAGGCTGGAACTCATCTGTAAGGTGTCTTGCAACCCAAGCCATTTTATGATTCTAGATTTTGTGATTATAGAAATGGGCATATGGATCAGCTGTTATGAATAATGAAATATATCTAGAATTATTCAGAATTCATAACTCAGAGAGTACCAGGAATGCTTCCCTAATGTGATACAAAACTTTTTATTTAGCATATAACCTTAGTTAATGAGATACAGAAGGACTTCAGACTAAAACACATTAATTTCTAGACTATCAGCCAATGAAGACATATTTGTATTCAGAAGCGTCTGAAATAATCAGTCTTTCAGCGCTGCCAAATCCAGCTGCAAATGCTACACACCACAAAGCAGGAACTCCCTGTCCCCGAGGTCCCAGCATCTGCAGAGCACACGGAAAGGAAATATCATCTGCCCAGCTCGAGCTGCCCCATGTGAGGAGGTGATGTCTGCTGGCCCCCAGTGCTGAGTGGCCACTGCTTCTGACGGGCTTCGAGCCACTCAACTGACCAGCAGCGCCAGCTCCGTACTCCGGCCACGGCGAGGCCAGCACAGTCCTGCCTCGAGCGCTGAGCTGAGCCACTCAGCTCAGGTGTGGACCAAAGGCGGCACAGAGAAATTTAGGTTAGTCTTTTGCCTTCCCCAACCACCAAATGAGTTTCATTAACTCACTTTAACAATTTGCCACCACACTGGTTGTGATGGAATATCACGATATA
>VZRX01014002.1:0-15214 GCA_013398075.1 Notiomystis cincta
CAAATATATATATATATTTTAAAAGTCTTAATAAAAATCAGTCTTTTTAATCCAGATAAGTTTCAAAAGACTTCAGTCAAGGACCAGCAGCAGATCAAGATCAAAAACAGAAATTACAGTTTTCATCAAAAGGAAAAGTCCTTCTGGAGACTGAACTGGGCTGATGGAAGAGGCTGTTCTCATAAGTATCTGATATTAAGGGGTTTCCACCACAAAATGAGTCATTAAATAAACACCCATCAAAATAACAACACTTTTTCTAAAGTTATTTGGCTGTAAGGATTTAAAAAAATATAACAAGAAAATAAAGTGATGTTCTACAGCACAGACAGCTGTTTAGCTGTGAAGAATGATCAGGAGAAATGTCTCTCTTAAACTAAACTTCTGATAGTTCTCATAAATGGAGGAATCTGTTTCATTCAGAATTCTCCTAAATTTAGCCTGGCCTGCAACCAAGACACAATCTCTGTACCAACTTCATGAGATTGCCTGCCCAGTTAATTGCCTGCCAGCACAGCACACCTCATGAGCATTGAGAAGTCTGGGGCACGGTTCCCAGGGATTCTTCAGGCTCCACAGTCTTGCAAAGACGTCAAAACAACTCTTGTTGTTTTGAAATCAGTGGATTTCAAAAGGTGGAAGTGTGGGTGAAAACTCAGGGATGTTTTTGTCATCTCTGTAGGAATCACACTGATTACAAATCAGTTAAAAGACCCATTCTGTTTTTGAATAGGAGTGGAATGTTGATGCTGGATATTGCCTGGATCCACACGTCTTTCCCTGTGGGCTGGGGCAACCCAAGACCACTTACTCCATCCGGCAGCATCTCCTCCTCCTCAGAACCTTGCAGGAGTCTCTGGGATAGTCCTGGGACCAGACCTGCTGATACAAAGCTGCCATTCAGCTCTTGCTTGAATGTTTGATTCTCAGCAGTTGTCTCTCTGAGTACCACATTAAGACCATTACTATTTATAAAAATAAATGCTATAACCAATCGAGCAATGCTGAGAAAAGCCAGGATGTTTGGACAAAACTCCCAGGAGGGAGATGACAGGCATGCTCTGCATCTGGACACCAGGCACTCAGAAGTGTTCAGCCAACCACAGAATGGTGGAACAGGAACCACCAGCTCAAATGCAAGGTACAAGAGGATGGAGAAATTGAGTCCCTGTCTGCTTGTACCTGCAATAGTTAGACTGAGTGGGGCTAGGAGAGGCAGAATTTGAGAGGGAGAGAAACATTGTAGCCAAACAGTTGGAATTGGCGGCAATTTTGCACAGATCACTTTTGAGAACATTTGAGTTCCCTGGTTTGATGATAGAAATTTATTTCCCCTTCCTTCCTTCCATGCATTATTGCATCCAGCAGCCCTGCCAGCACCCATGTGAGTGAGCTGGGGAGGCTATTGCTCATTGCTGGCCATATGCTTCTGTCAGGTGTTTATTTGCACTAAATAAATAAATAAATTCATTTGGGCTACCCATTGTTCTGAGTGTTTGAAAAGCCATGGGAGGCATTGCTGCTCCCCACTCCTTCCTAATTTCTGCACTGCAGTCAAGGAGCAGATGGCTTCCAGGCAGGCAAGGAGAGGGGACAGGCCAGGCAAGGGTGGGACATGGATCAGCAACCTTAAGCTGTGAAGGAACCCCTGGAAGTAACATAACCCCTCAGTAGCTGCAGAAGCACCACTCACTAGAGAGAGAAAGATGTTCCTTTCAGTGACAAAAAGCTGGTGAGAAGAAGGAGAACAGCCAGAGTCTGGCCCTCTCTGTTAAACTATCAAAGGACTTTCAAACCTCTGCAATTAAGAGCTTGTATCCTCTTAGTACCATTATTCTTAGCCGCAGTGAGGCAAATGACGCCTAAAGGTAATGCTTCAGTTTTATCTCTATCCTTCTTTTTAAATGTACTTTTAATGTCCAGGTTACTTACTGGCAAGCTTGGATGTCCACAAGACCTTAACACAAAGAAATTCTCTGCCACAAGCAAAAGTGGTAAAGAAGTGTTCCTCAGAGAAAAGCTGATGAAAAGGATGGCTGTAACACAAAAATCTGGAGGATATCACAGAATAAGATGTTCACTTTGGAGTGTATCCTTGTTTCAAGCTCTTTTGGTGATAGTGTTTGTTTTTTAAGGTGTGCTTAACTCCTGAAATGAGTCTTGGTAGCTCTTACTTGATCAATGACTGGTCTTACCTAGCAGCATCACCATGAAAAGGAAGCAGAATTTCTACTCCTTCTGAGAAAAATCACAGGTTTTTGTTTTTCTGTGTTATGAAGAGCAGAGGGAGCTTCCAGTATCTCGCAGTCTGGCCATCCCAGTGTCTACACATTGTTAGTTATTCTTGAAACCCAGCAAAGCAGTTATTTCCTCATAATTTGTGATCTGGTAGATGGTGTTCCCAGCTTTCAGGAGATTCAGCTTCCTACAAAGATGTCAGTTGTGCTATAAGAGCTTGGTCTTTGCAACACTTTAGGGGAAGGTGATCCATTTTGCACTTAAACTATCCCTCTATCTTTCTATTTCCTTGGGTTCTCTCCATGGTTTTAAACTGCTTTATCTTCTTTGCTTACAAGTGCTCTACTTCTCTAATCTTGGAAAAATTGCCCTTCCTCACACTACCTTTCTGAGTTTCAATAAATTAGTTGGTGACTCCATGACAACAATATTGATTATGCCTCCTCAAGCTGTCTCCATGGGCCTCAGGCAAGTTCATGGGTTCTTGTCTTCTCTGACAGCTGTGTTGGTTTTTCTGCAGTACCCTTCAGCAGTGACTGCTAAGTGAAAGGAGACATTGCTGGTGCTGTTTTGCCTGATTGTTCTGCCACTTTCATGAGCATTTGCTTCCCTGGCTGTCAATGATTGCTCTCTTTTTATCCTATTCACTTCACAACTTGACAAATTTAAAGTTTTGCAACTCCCTGCTTGTTTTTTCAGTCAGTATCAGTGTTCCTACTTGCTTCTCATATTTTCCAAGATCATTTATAGCCACTAACTGTTCCATGACAGAGGTGAGTGTCTGCCTGCAAACCTGCAGTAAGGGTAGAAGAGCAACCATTCCTAATGTTCAGCTCTTCAGCCAAGTATTTTAAGAAGGTTTTAAAAAGTGTTATTATCATAGCCTGGATACTCTTACCCAGTAGGATCTAGAAAACATGAAGGTGAGCAGACTACCAAAAATACCTGTTAATTAGCCCAAGATGTCTGCAGTATGAGTGGAATATAGTCTGAAGTAATTTGGCTTTGGGAGGCTTGTAAGACTTAATCAACTGTTTCATTAATTGCCTTGTCATTTTTTGAACCACAGGGATATAGCTGCTATTTCTGCAGATAGCAGGAATCCAGTATTAATGTCAAGTCAGTAGCTTGGACTAAAATGAAGGATACTTGGGTGGAGTACAAGGAGAACAAAGTTTGTACTGTCTGAATGTAGACCAGAGAACAATCAGATTTTCTCAGAGGTAATAGGCTCAACTCCTGCAAATTCAGGTCGAAAAAGTCTTTTGATTTAGAGTTAGAAAAGGAGCCGTGGCCAGCAAGGTTCTGTCTCCTCACCCCCTATGGAGCAATAAATCCTCTAATCCTACAGAGGTAAAAAAACCCCAAGCCCTCAGCTTAACCAGTGATTTTAGTATGTCCTTTCTTGTGAAAGGACTGTAACTTGTTCAAAATTCTGTCTGCAATCAGCTTAGCAATATTCTGCCTGCTCCACACGCACGGGAATTCTCACCCACAGCCACCCTGCAAATTCCTTGCCACTCACTGTGCAGCTATCAGCTTCTTCGTGCTCGAAATAGCTCCCCTGCGTCACATCTGAGTGACTCCCCTGCTCCCAGCTGACATTCCCAGCCCACAGAAATCTCAGTATTCCTGTGCAGCTCAGTCTGGGAAATCTAGAAATAACAAGCTGTTTTACTATTATCTTTGCAAGTTTGTGTGAATCTTCTGGAGATAGTAAAACCAGGAGAAAACTCCTGCATGTACAACAGTGAAATTCAACAATTCATGACTGAGTTTTTTAGCTGGGCTCATTTGTCACCATGGGGTGAAGCCCCCAGGATAGTTGGTGCCTCACGTAAGAGGAGCCTGGATAATTTGGCCATAGACTTAGGAAGGTGGCTCTAATTTCAACTAAAAATACATTTGCATTCCTTCTGCCTTATTCTTAACCACACAGCCTCCCTCTCACAGAGGAACAGCCCTTGTGCACTTCTTTCTCCCTAGTCCAGACCTTCTTTACACAACCCTGTATGCCTCTTTCCCAACTCCCACTCTCTCAAGACCCAGCTTTCTCCCAGATTTAAGTCTCCCAAATCATCCAGAACTTAATTGATTTCTCCTTGTTCAGGCAAAGACAGAGAAGATTTCCGAATCTGAGGGTTGTATTTTATGAAGTGCATCAGTGGGTAAGATGCTATATTAAAAGAAAGCCACAAAGACAGTTTTATTCCATTAGCACTAAAGTATATAATTTTTTTGCAATTCTTGTTTAACCAAGACAGGTTTATTTCTCCATAGTAGTTAATTACATTAAATAATGAAGTGCATTGTATTGAATCACACTAAATACAATGAAATAAAACTTGTTTATTACCAAGTTAATCACAAAGTGTTACTTTTACCCAGATTTAATCTGGACAGCATATTTTCAGGTTCACTCTCTCAGAAGCTCAATATAACACAGAATTTGCTATCTACTTAACAAACAAACAGGAGTAAAAGGCTAGGTAATCATGACATTCCTTCATGTTTCACATCTTCTAGGCAGAGATGCTTGCTGTCAGTTCTTTCTTTAAATTAAAAATCAAAACCAACTAAACAACCAGCTCCCTTTTCCCAGGGTTTGGTTTGGAAGAACTAACATAATTTGAAAAAGCTGCCTTAGAGTATTGTTTTGTTGGCTTTTTTTTTTTTTAAGTGCCTCTGCCCTGTCAGTAATTAACAGATCCAAGTAATTTTAACTGGATATGCTTTTCTTTCTGTTCTGTTTATTTTCTTCTATTGCACAACCAACTCATAGCTTGCTGCCAACTTATTCAAAGCTCTTAAGTGTCTTTGCAAGCTTCTAACAAGAAAATATGTTTTCTCCCCTAATTATTCTTGAAGAAGGTAATTTGGATTATTAAACGTTCTTCAGGTCTACTTCCCTATGGTTTATGAGCTCTTCTGTCTTCAGTCATCTGGAGAGAAATGAGGCATGTAAGTCTCCAGAAAATAATATTTATTAGGAGCTACAACAAGCCACACAAGGGATATAGTCTTGAAACCAACAATTATACAAATTTTATGTTAAAAATATTTCTGTAAATTATAAGTAACGTCCATTGGGATTTTTTTAAGAATGAAAACATTTGTCCTGGAGAAAACATTAGTGATACTGAAAGAGCTGTGTGTTGCATCTGGGGACCCATTTTACTGAAAGCAAAGATGGGGAGCGGACCAGTTGGCTCAGAGACATTGAAAAGGCTTAGAAAATCCTGGTTTTGATGTAGCTGATTTTGGCAGTAGCTTGAAAAGTCATGATGTCATCTGGTACCTTTTCTCACTAGCCAGCCATGACCACAGCATTTCCATTTTCCAACTTTTTGGCAGCATTTGTTAAACTCTTTATATCTGAGAATACAGTTGCTGAAAGCTTAAATCAAATGCTGCAGGCACTGAAGCATCCCAAGAGCATCATGTATAAAATCCAAAGGTATTATGTGTACATATCTATAAACCCAACATGTGCTTCATCTTGCTGTTGTTCTGCTGTGAACTTGGTGTTCATCTGCATCCTTCAGCATATAATTATTATTTTTAAGTGTTCATTTCCTTACCTATCAGGGTGTACCAGCTTTGGCTCTCACAATATATTTCATATTAGCTCTTCTCTCTGTTTGATACATTGTTTTAGGAATACAATTATTTCTTGCTGACATCGCCACCACTTTGATTCGTAAAATGAATTAAAACCAATATGACAGGAGGTAATTTATGTAACACTAAACAGGAAGCCCTCCCCCCTCAAGAGCTGACAAAGACAGGAACAAAAGGGGTAATCATGGGTGATAATTGCATTGTCTCGTTCCATATTCTTCTGAAACCTTATTACAGCTGTCCCAAGAAAACCTGCATTATCCAATCCAAGTAATGAAAGAGCAATTCTAAAAGCTAATTGTGTATAAAAATATGGAGTTGCTTCTTTACTCCTTGGAAATAGGAGGGTAATTGCATTAGTGTGCCAATTCATGGCCATCAACACTGGGTATCACATCCAGCTTCAGAGTACCAACTTCTCCCTTTCATTAGGTGTTGGAAGAATAAAAACTCATTCAAATATTGCAGCAAGAACATTCCAACCCAGAGAATACTTCTTATTCATCATGGGTTTATATCTGAAATAAAAATGCAAGATCAAGTGGCTAAAAACTGAAGAGAAATTCTGTGGCTTGGAGCAGGAGGATTATCCTGGCACCTTCAAGCTTTAAAATCCTTTAAACTGATACCCAAGTTAGGAAAACACTAAGATCTCTTCAAGCATTCCTTCCAAGCCACAGGAAACTGGAAGGAGAAAAGGAAACAAATCACAAGTGGTTCCCTACAAGTAATTTTTTTGGTGCTCCACTGACCATATTTCATGCCACAGGAGTTACCTCAGGTGGCAGTAGTGGGCTTGCTCCAGAAGGGTCTGATCCAAGACCAGGCCTGGAAATTGTCTTCACTCAGCAAGTCTAGGCTTTGCAGCTACTGCAAAAACAGCAAAAGGAAGTGAGAAGAAACATTGCTGTTCACCAAGGGGAATGAGGATACCAAAGATAAGGGCTGAAATGCATTCTGAGTGAAATTTAACTCTGTGAAAGAAAATGAGTCAAGCTCTGCTTGGGAATGGATAAAGAAAGTCCTAAGAAAGGAACATGAAACCATAACTCAAATTATCCATTGTTATTTCCACAGGTTTTGTTGGGGGTTTTGTTGGTTTTTTTCTTCAAGAAGAAACCATTAAGAGACTAAATTTGATCACAAATCTGCACCTTACTGCTGCCTCTGCTACTGCCATTGCTCCAAGCTGATGGTACAACAGCAAGAGGCTGACAGCCAAAATGCATTAGGAATTCAGCTGCCATCAACATATCTCTGCTGAATGTCTTGTATCACATGAATGTCTTGGTGCAGATCAGCAGCACAGATATTTAACAGTGCTTTTCTGTGTAGACAATGTTTAATAGGCCAGAAGCAATATACAGGCATGCAGTACCATAAACATGCATTTTACAGCAGGAAGGACCAACCAGGCTCATCTCATGAACAAGGGGAAAAACAACCCTGAGTTCAGCTATTGCAAACACCCTAGTAGAAAAATGCCATAATTATTCATCTTTATAAATAAAAATATAGACTGATAAGTATAATCTCCCTTTTAGATTAAAATTCAAGTCTGCTTGGTGCTGAAGGAGGAGTTTCAATAAACGTAGAAGTATATGAGAAAATGGAGTCTAGGAATTTATCTTCCTTGAGGATAGATCACTATGTATATGCACATCTTTGTATAGCAAATAGAAGTTACAGATTATTAAAAATAAAAATAAATATGCAGTTTCTCAGTGATTTAGTGAAATGCTGTACCCTGATCATTAGGGCAAGTGATCCTTTTATGCAACAGAGCAGCATGTCTCCTGGTAGCCACAAGAGCTGAACAAGTCATACTCACAAAAATCACCAAAACCTGGGGATCCAAACTGGTTTTGATTGGGGGTAGGATTTGGATCCTGTGCCTTTAAAAGCCAGCAGTTTAGCAAAAACATCAAGCTGCATAATTTCCCACTGGCTAGAAAAATACTGCTGATGATCTCTCAAGTGGAACTGCGCAAAAAACCTTATCTCATGCAAACAGTGAATCGTGTGTTTTTGGGATTTTCCCCCTTGTGTTACATAATAAGAAATCAGGTGTGTTCTTCACTTTCCATGGAAATACTGATTCCTCATTTTAACTGCTAGTTTTTAAGAGCTCCCTTCAATGTATGCATTGGTTATAGGATTGAACATTAGTCTATAAAAAAGGCCTAGAATTTGATTACTACGCACTCAATGCAGACTAATGAATCTGCAGATTCAGCTACACAAGATCCCTGTGCTCATCCCTCAAGCAAGGATGTTGATAAATGAAAAAATCTGGCCCATTTATCCTGGATGTTTCAGGTTGTACTGCACAAACAGATGAAATGGAGCCCAGAACAAATGGGCACATCCTAAAACCACCATCCCTTACAGCTCAAACCCACAACCTTTTTTTTGCCATAACAAGACTACGTGTTGTTCACAGTGGCAGAGCCCAAAGTGATACACGTTGAATTATGGAGAGAACTGAGAAGCTTCCCTATGTTGCTGCCCTTATGGGGTCATTTTTGTTCACTCACCTGGAGGAAGGGCCACTTTTAACTCTTCCCTTCTCTGCCCTCTCCCGTGTTCTCTCTGCTTTGTCTATTAGCAAAGGGACCTTGCTGGTTGTGCCATTTGGGAGCTGGCATTCTTAAAAACCCAGTTCAGAGATGAGAAATTTCAGGTACAACTCGGCAAATCCAGAGGATGCTGGTGGATGCTGCTG
Organism: Notiomystis cincta; assembly: GCA_013398075.1. NCBI lineage: Eukaryota > Metazoa > Chordata > Aves > Passeriformes > Notiomystidae > Notiomystis > Notiomystis cincta. The sequence goes on from VZRX01014002.1 coordinate 8,585, forward strand.
ATACAATTCCAGTGTTCATTCATCTGCTGCAAATAGAATTTAAGAAGAGGAGTCAACTCAAAGGTTTCTGAAGTTCATTATTGTTTTTTTCAAGTAAAATATCTTTTTTTTTTCCTGAAGAGTTAATTAACTTCTTCATGGTCTACATTTTTCAGCAGCTGAGTCTGATGGGTTTTTAATGTTCTTGTAAAGCCAGGAAAATGTATCAGAAATTGCTAACATTTATCATGTTCCTTGGCAGAATAGTTAGATACTTTGGTTAAAAAAAAAACCTAGGCTGATTGTCTGTCTTGAATAAATACTTTTAATTAAATAAATGGGGCTGTTGAACAAATTAAAAATAAAGAAAAAATAAACAAAATAATATTTCTGCAAGAAAATAGTGTCTAAATTTAGCCCATGCAATTTTTGTCAGAAGAGAGAGGCTAAAATTATCTCCAGCTAAACCAAGGCTCTTGTATACTTGTCATTTAGGAACTCTTTCAGTAACATGCAGGCAAAGAGTAGAACTGACAATTATTTCAACAGAAGAAAAGAACAACAAAACAGAGGTTAGAGGACGTGTTATTTATTGTGCTCATCTGACAGCCCAAATGCAATGAGATGAGGCAGAAGTGCCCAGGCACTTTACAGGAAGAATCATCTCTTGAAATAGATTTTCATTTCCCTTTGCTCTGTCAAAATTAGAAATGTCAAATTTCTTTGCAGAGGAAAAAAAAAGGCATGGGAAAAGTATTTGCTTCCTCTTCTTCCTTAGAAAATGAAAATATGAGTAAGAATTGAAATATCTGTCTGCAATAAATATTTGTTTGCTCAGCCTAAAATTTATTTACATTTTTGAAAGTGTGGAGTGCATTGTCCATAATCTAGTTAGTTCGTCAAAAGCATATTCAGATATGAATTCTTTACCTTTGAATGATGATGAATCTGTTATCCAATGAACTCAACCTGAGTTTCCAGCAAATCACGATGAATTTAAGCAATGCTGCATGTAGAAAGCAACAGGATAGCTGAGCAACACAGGAAAAAGTGACACGCACAAGTTGTTCGTAGATTTTGGATACCAAGGCATATCATGTTTCTGAAATTTAACATAACAACACATTTATTACAGTGGACTTAGCACAGCACACAGGATAAAGGAACAACAATAAATGTGATTCACAAAACACCCCAACCCATGGCAGTAATTGTTTAAAACTTCTAAAAGTTAAAAGTTAACTTTTGCTACACCTGTGGTGCTGGTTATTTTGGTTGGTTGGCTGGTTTGTTTGTTTTTCTCCTGATTTCTGCTCATAGATCCAGGAGGTTCCCAGATCCTGAGGTCCTGTGTACTCATCCAGCTGGCTGACAAATCCTTACAAGAAATGTTCATGTTAAAACATTGTCCTCTGCCATGTTGAAACAGAATGCTTCTTCTCTCCTTTCTTCATTTCAAATTGTTTTCCGAACTGAAAATTCTAAGGACATTCAGCTTTCAAAACATTTCTGTAAGGAAATACATTTCCTGTGTTTTGAGAGGGATGCAGTGACTCCAACAACATCAATTCCAGCTCACAGCTGCATTTGGATCCCAAGTGCTTGGCTCTGGGTGTGTGTCAGGCTGCCAAACAGCTTAACTTCCCAGCAAAATGGGAAGCCCTCCCTGTCTCCACTGGCTGCTCATGAGAAAAGGCTGTGGCTTCATCGAGTCCCTTCCTCTGGGCAATCCACGAGGCTTTCAGGCAGGCTTGGATTACATGGGAATTCATCTAGCTCTGCATGTTTCATGGCTCAGTGAGCAAATCTGGGAACAAATTGATGTTTTAAATTAAATTTTGCTTCTGATGTGCCAAATAGACCACCTGGGTAGATTCCTAAATCTGAATGTCTGACTGTGGAGCACCACCCTCTGAGGCAGCTGAATCCCATCCATCTGCCACCCTCCAGCCCACAATTTAGCCCAGAAGTTGCATTTTTCTGAAGTGCACCCCATCCTAGGGAGTTACCATGGCAACTGAGGGACCGACTGGCAGATGCCGATCCTGCTACAACTCTGCTTCTCTCAGGATACAGCTAAATCACTAAAGGTCTATTTTACGATCTTTAGTGTAAGATCTAAGGTGATTAAAGAGCACAGGTCACACCTGCACAAACCCACCCCATTCAGAGCTGTTATTCCCCCATCAGTGACAAGTAATTCCATTTATTGTACCAGCTTGTTTACTATTTTGAGAAAGCCCTTGAAGCACTCAGCTTTGCCATCACACAGCTGCCCAAGCAGTGCAGCAGTGCCGTAGCAATGCCACTAATGGTTTACCAAAAACACACGTGCTCCCTCTCCTCAGGAACTTAAGGTGAAGCTGCCAGTGTGGAGGAACTTGTTACAGACTGAGTCACCTGCTATTTTTGAACGGCTGGTGGAAGGGGACTCACCTCAGAAATGTTAAAGGCTCCAAACTCTGGTTTTATTATTAGGCTGATAAGGGATGGAAGGCAAATTGCTTTCTCATTCATACCAAATTTCTTGATCTTTTGAAGAGGAATTTTGATGTTGGTGTCTCTGTAAACTGGCTCTAACACCATTTTAAAGCTAAGCTGTGTAAAAGCTAAGTATGATCAGCACTTACATCAGCACTGAGGCAGTCGCCAAGCACTGCCAGAGGAGCATGGTGACATTTGACTCAGAGCCTGTCTTGATGCTTGAGCATCCCCTGTTTGCTCTCTGGCTGCCAGAAGACTTGGTGATATGGCTCAAAACCCTGGTGGGCACAAATCTGGGGCTCTGTTGTCCAGGCGGAAGAGATTCCCAGCCTCAGCTTCCCATCTACTCTTTCTTCAGTAATATATCCTGGTGGATGTCCCAAATGCTTCAACTTGCAGTTTCACTGAGACACCAGCTACCTTCTTGTGGAAAGAAGAGCCCGTTTCTCTTCTACATATGCAGCACAGCAGAGTCTGTTATCCTGCATAGCTCTGCATTTGGAAGTACTCTGTTACAGCCACATCATGTGGCTGTTACCCAGCCACTCAGGAGGTCACATCACTCTGACAGCTTTTAATGCAGGATACCCCTGCCATATTGCAGGCACCTGGCATTGGAACATTTCCCTGCAGCCCAGCTGTGCTTCAGTCTTCTCTGTAACATCCCTCTGTTTTCAGATCGTCTTTCAGTGAACCAAAATATCACACTGCTGCATTGAAAATTATCCCCCTTCCTTATGTCTAATTCGTCTTTTCATTTATTCTCACATTGTTTGCTTTCAGCTGCTTTCTGCTTCCCAGAGAATGAATATGCAGAGGGAAGGAGAGACCTTTCTTTTCCTGCTCCTCCTGTCTGCTCTCTGCATGTCCACTTGCAGGCCAAAACTGTATCTTGGGTTCACTCTCTTACACCTTTGAGTCACTACTCCAAACTGCTTGATAGAGTGCCAGCAAACAGAGGGGAAAGACAGCATGAGAAGCAGAGAGAAATTAAATTATGAAGCACATTCAGTTTCTCATTTCTGTATCTCTTGCCCAGCTCTCCTCTATAAGAGTATGTAACAGTCCAAATTTAGAGCCTCCAGACTGCAATCAAATCCATTCAGCGCAGTGATGTGAATTTCAAGTGGTGTGAATGAAGCTGAGCTTCTGAGCCACCACGTGGATTTTCAGCATGGTGGGGGAAGTGTGTGACTGTCACCCTCAGAGGCACCCACGGCCCCAGGGAGCTGCCAGAGCAGGCACACACAGCATGGTTGTGAAGGAGTGAGGGGCTGGGAATTGCGCCTGCCACGGGGAGGGTGTGCTGATGGAGGTGCTGACTGTAACTCTGCGGCTGTGCCAGATCTCCCTGCTCTTGGGCTGAGCAAGAGCTCCTGCCACAGAAAGAATTTCCTTCTTCAGTGTGCTCTTTGCACAACCTTTACATGCAATGGTAGCAGGTGCACAATATAATTACATTTAAAAAGAGAAAAAATCACTTGAGGAAAATTGGAAAGAATTTTGAAGCGAGTCTTGTATGTTACATCCTTGTGCCTGGAAAGCTTCTGTAGTGCAACCAACATCCAAGCCAAATGGTTTTGTCACAGTGCCTCACACTATTTTTAAAGCCATGCTCATTTAAAGACTTACAGACCCTTCCTTGCTCTTTCTAATCCTGGGTAAAATAACTACAAATTAGTTTAAAGCACAATATTTTCCCTTTGAAATGCTTACAGAATTAGACAGGTAGCAGCCCCAAACACTTTTTCCCATGAACAAAGTGCTGAATGAGCATCCTCAGAGCTATCCACTGACAACTATGACAACATTAAGTCAGCAAGAATTGAAGTGAGAATCCCAACTCACCTTGAACAACTACTGAATGGTCATCACTCTCTGAGGAATAGAAACCCCATCTTGCAACTTGGCAAGTGTCACATTCAACTCAGATTAAAAGTACCTTGTGTTAATTATCATTCCTTTAGATGACTTAACTATTACAGGTTTATTTTAAAGGTATGTGGTTTTTAATCAAATTTCTCTAGAAGTGAGGTTAGGAAGGAGAAAATACTTGAAACCTGGTCTGAGCATGGAGTCATCATTCAGAGGAAGAACTGTAGTGCTGTTTGAGAATAGGTACAGATCCCCTGGGATTTGTTTTCCAATTAGTTACAAAGCCCATTACAAACTCTGTTTAGAGGGTTTGCTATTTAATTGGGATTTTCCTAAATTTGTAGCCATCAGTTCTTATTTGGATAGTGAATCTGTCAAATTCCATGGATTATAGTAGTGTACAGACATCTTCCTGCAAAAAAAAAAAAAAAAAAAGGCAGCATGGTAATATGGTGGGCCATAAACAGAAAAAAAAGAGCTTGCTGTAAAGAGTAGCATATCCCTAATTTTCCTATCAAAATACCTTGCTGTGTGCTTTAGTAGTTGTTTTTTGAACTTCATTTTGCTCTGCCAGTAAAGGGAAATTATTCTAGAGGGGAGCATTAAGTTCTTAAAAGGCACTGAGAAGGTAGACGGTACCTTTTCATCTAAAGAACTAAGAAAATGCAAATAATAAAAGGAACATTTAAACCTCAGGAAAATAAATCTCTATTACTTTAAATAACTCAGGCTCAGCAGTAGAGAATGCCACTAAGACAAACTGGATGCTTACACAGATAGAGGCACTTGTGTATGTTATAAGTGATGGAAATAGCTTAAAATTGATTTCACCCACATTTCAAGGACTAGTTCAATCTAGGCAAGGCAGTGACCTCACAGACACCTCGTGTGCCATTCCCTGTCCTTCAGCTGAGGCTTTTGGAGTTGGCCTCTAGTCGTGCGTGTGACTGAATCAGGAGGAGTATGGGCCGGGACCCAACTGCAGCTCATTTCTCAACAATGCAGCCATCTCTGCCCATGAAAGAGGAATATTCCCAAGGATTCTTAGTGATGGCCTAAGCCTGGCCTGGGATCTTTCCATAAAAATCTGACTTTGTAGAATGAGCACTCAGCTCTCCCAGGCAGCCCCTCTGAGCATATCTGTCCCCTGCAACAATCCCACACACTCAGTGGTTATTTTATTGGTGCAAGGCCAGTAAAACCCCTATTGAACATTTACTTCCGGAATTTCTTCCTCAAAAGCATCATCTGGGATATTCTCAAAGAGCTAGAGGTGTACACAATAGTCTGCTGTAACATTTAGCTACTGCTCAGGTAAGAAAAATTCACAATCCCAGTGATGCAAGATGCCTTTAAATGAACCTTGTCCTGCCTCCATCGGGGAAGGCACAAAGAACCAGAACTTAGAGTGGTTTGAACAAGCTCAGCCTCTTCCACATTTAAACAAGAGATTGTGTCCTACAGGGACCATCTGCCCAAGCTTCAAGACACCAAGTTATTCACCAGGAATTGTAGCAACATACCAGAGAAGTTGCTTTTGATCTTTGCAATGGTCTTAAAGGAATATCCTTCCTAGAAGTGAACAGTGACACATGAACCCTTGCTCTTCCCAGCACACGAGCACTGACAGTGCTGAATCATGTGCAATCCTCAGCCCACAAAGCAGGAGGTGTTCCCTGTATCCTTATCACCATCCTGTCCATCAAATGTGGACTGTTTTTAGAAAATAAAGGGTTTGGATATATCTTTTAACACCCAGCTAAATCATCTGGTCATTTGATGCTCAGTAGGAGTATTAAGGTCTGTAGCTTGTTGGTCTTTCCCTCCCACTGGCTCACTGCAAAGGAAGGATGGTGGTCTCCAGCACGGTGTCACCACGGCAGGAATTGAGCCCAGGGTGCCGTTCCCAGCCCCATTTTTGCACCTCGCCAGTGCTCAGGGGACACGCTTGTCCACGTGCAGCAGGAACAGGGCACTAGAGGGAGCTCCGGCAGCACCGCCCACCTCCGAGCCCCAGCCTGGAACCAGACCCCGAGCACAAGATTTCCTTCTCAAGTTGTGAGGCTTTGGGGTGGCTTATTGCTTTGATTAATTTCTGTGCACATTTGAATAACATTTTCAAATATTCTTTTGCTGCTGCAGACTCTGGAATTACCAGCATCCCTCTTCCTGCTGACAGCTCCTATTATTGTATGGTTCTAGGAACTCAGATTTAGCCCATTACATAAATGTTAATTAAAAAAAAAAAAAAAAAAAAAAACAACCCAAGCAAAAAAAAAAAAAAAAAAAAAA
>VZRX01014002.1:15381-66574 GCA_013398075.1 Notiomystis cincta
CAAGTTTAAGCCATTTCAAAAAAGGTAATTAAAAAAAAAAAAAAAAAAGAAAAGCCAGCCCAAGCACTATAGATAGCTTAGTTTTAGAAAAACTGCCTGAAAAGCTTCAGTGAAGTTTGAAAAATCTTCCAGATATTATATTTTTCCTCTTATTGAGATTCAATTCTCCTTTTAATCAGCAAACCCACATCTATACATCAGGAATTAAAGTTAATATTTAGCCTTTGAATAAATAAGAGACATTTTGGGAATAACATGCCTATTGGGGAACTCTGGAAAAAAAAATACAAGATTATTGCTTTTGGTGTGCTCTTTGCTGGCAATTGCTATAACTAAAGCAAAAGTGGCAGAAGCAGCTTTTTTTATTTTTAGAAAGACATCCACTGTAATTTATTAAACCTCTCTGGGGAAGACAAAAGCTACCCTCTCTATTTATTCACTCGAGGAAGAATTTATTTTCAAGGCAAAAAATTAGTAACTTCTACATAAGAAGAGTCAGGCTTCTGTAGAAACACCAGGGATCTTTTGAAAGGAAATACCTCAAAAAACATCTGAAGAGAACCCAACTGCATCAAACATTGCATTACTGTATTTCATTCACAAAATTGCTCTGGAGCCCCAGCATGGAGGAGACAACCCTATTTTATCTATACACTAAATACCTTATATATATTTCCTGTATAGTTCTTTTAAATCTAATGACAGCAGAACCCCGTTATAAAATTCAAGGTTAATTTACATGTGACAGAAAAACATTGCTCAGTGCAGTGCTATGAACAGCAAAGTTTGAATAGTGCTAAACCTCTGTGTTCCCCCCTTCCCAAACAGATCCACCACAAAGCCATAAAATATTCTTTCATTTCTAGCTGATCTAAACATGCTTGGCCAAAATGTTATCTCATGAGAAAAAACTACAGTTATGCTCTCTCTCCCACAGAAGGGCCACTTATTCCACCAGAAAACACAGATATCCATATTACTCTATTTCCTTAACAAACAAGCATCTTACCTTGACTTTCTGTACTCTCCCTTCTTGATGGTAGGTACTTTCTCAAACACTTAGCAGATTTCCATCCTCTGTTGCACCAACCTCCTCCAGATGTGAAGTTTCCTTGGTTTCACAGCACTCCAGTGTTTGAGGTGCCCATTCTTCTCAGCATCCTTTCCCTCCAAAAACTTCTTTCCCCAACAGTTATTTTCTCCTTTGCCAAATTCTCTCCACTGCATCACTTTCAAAGTTTCTAATAATTTGCTCTTCCTCAATGAACTCTTAACTTCTCCTTTAAAACAAACAAGGAAACCACGCAGCCACCCTTATCCATCTCCTCACATTTTTCCTCTCCCCTCATGTTATTCTTCCCATGCCCAAGTATCTTCATTGTTATTGCCCTCTGAGTTCCTTATAACTCCCACTTCTCCCTCAAAATTTTCTCTTGATCTCTTTCAATTGTTTTCCCTTCTTCCTCTGTTTCTGTGATTTATATCCCTTCCCCATGTCTGTTCAGCCTGCCTGCATGGTGAATCAGGACATCGGAATGTTGTGCTAATGGTTCTTTTTTATTTGGTGTGGGGAATTCCTTTTGTTGATGTAAGCAAAGTTTGGGAAGCTTGTGTATATGAACGTGTATTTCAATGTCAACAGGGTAATGAAGCCTCCAGTACCCTCATCCCCCTGATTTAGAATTCTTCCCAGCATTCCATATTCCCCAGTGGAGCCTCTCAGCATCTGCCATCCTTGGCAAGAACTGTCATTGGGCATACAGCTCTTTCCACTGCTCCACCTTCCTTCCTTCACTTTCTCTGCCCCACTGCCATCCTAAAATCTATGAGGAAGGGTAAAGCCCATAAAACAGACTGAACAACCTTCCCAAATAATTATTACTCCCAGGAAAAAATGCACAGGAATTTTCAAATTCATGTTCCCTAAATCCAGTGGAAGTTAAGATGTATCTGCTGCTGTTGCAAAGAAGGCAAATTCACAGATCTCTCAGTGAAATACATCTATTTCACCAGCATTACAGGCCCAAGCACAGAGAATGGGAAGTGGCACTGTATAACTCAGGGATAGAGAATTTTTGCCTACATTTGAGTTTCCTATGGAAACACAAGCACTAAGAGACATAGAGTCTCAAAGTCCCCTGTGTTCACTGTAAGAAATAATCGTCACTTCACAAACATTGTAAGAGTGCAAATACTGCAAAGGCAGCAACGTGGCTTTAGTTACAAGGTAATAAACCAATGGCTGCACAAAGAAAAATGACAAAACTACGTAAAACAACCAAATCTTTTAATTAGAAAGCAACAAACATGCAAACAGCAGGTATAGAAATTTATTTGAACCAACGTTTTTACTATAATGAAAGTTACTTTAAAACATTGATCCAAGCTCTCACATTTGCTGTTTAAGGAAAATATTGCACTTGGCATCTTCTAGCACCCCTCATACATGGCAAAACATTTTAAAAACATTTTTGCTTATTTTAACTTGCACACTCTCCCCAAGTCATGCACACAGTCATTCAAAAAAACAAAAGGTTAGGTTATCCAAAAGCAATACTCCAGAATTGCACTAAAGCTCTGTAAGGAAAAATATAATTAATGTCTTATACAAATTTATTTGACCTCCAGGTGCTCACACACAGCTGTTGGTTACTCTTCATCTTCGTTCTCGTTCTCCTGGCCAGATCCTTCTGATCTGTCACCTTCCAATCGGTCTGCAAAACACAGATTTGGTAAAGAGAACTTGCAAAGTTTTCTTTTTCTGGTAAATATTTATAACATGCTGTCTCCCTGGGCTATTACACAGTGAGAAATGGCTGTGGGTTTTATGGTAGAAGAACGACTGTGCGGACTGACAGCCAAGAAAGGTTAGAAATATTACCATAAGAAAGGAGAAAAGGAGAAATGCCCTAAAGGATTTCCAGGCATAAAAGTGAAATCTGTGTACAAAAGGAAAAACCTTGTAGCTGCTTACTGGCTGTCAGAACAGAAAAGATGAATACAAGCATAACATTAAAATGAGATGGTGACTACAAGGGACAGAAGTGCTGTGCTGGGGAGCTGAAACTACAATAGCTACAGTTAGAAATTTGAATAGTCCAGAAACTGTGGGATCACTGCCTGTCACTTCAATACATCAGGAAAAGTGCCTTTTGATATAAATATTTAGAGAAAGGGAAATGCAGAAATGCATGAGGGAACATGACTGGCTCAATATTAATCACTCAAGCAACATGCAGTCAGGTTAAGAAACATTCCGCCCAGCCATAACAGATTTTTGCTGAAATTTTTGTAACTCAAGTGTTGGGCAGTTCTTTTAGCATTTCACTCAAAAGAGATAATGACATCTGAAGGAAACACAGGAGCATGGAGGTGTAGCACTGAGCTGGACACATGGCACCCTCCTGGCTCCCAGGGCTCACGGAGCAGCCAGAGGTGGGAGAGGAGCAGCAGCTGCCACTAGGCACAGCTTCCTTCCCACCTCACCATTGCAAGCCACTGCTCTGCTCAGGCAGAGACCCTGCATTCAGTATCTCCAGCCACTTTCACTTTCAACTACAGGTCTGTTAGGGTTTTGTCCCATATGCCATGCCAGTGTCCCAGAAATTCCTACACAGTGCGTGATGTCTCTCCACTCGATCTTCAGGGTCGATCCCCTGCACTCAGCTTCCCCAGCACTAACATCCAGTTCCCAAGGATGATTCCTCAATGCATCCCTCTTATCACCAGTTGCAGCCCCATGGGAACTGCAGGGACATCCTGCTGCCCTAGGAACAGCTGCCAGCAGCCTCAGCAGTACCTCCCATAGTCCTGTGTCTTCACACCCTCCTTCATCCCTAGACAACTCCAAGCCAACAATCACAGTCAGTTTATCTTAGGATTCATTCCAGTCCTCCCCAATTGTTTTCCCATCACACAGCACTCACTTAAAAAATCATTCCTGAGTAAAGAGAGTATTTTTCAGCATCTAAAAAAAAAAATTGCTCTTTGTTTTGAGATAAAAAATAACAGCTGCACAGATGTTGCAAGTCTCACACCAAAGAAGCAGTTCCTCATTCTATTAAGAGAACCTTGAACAACCCTTGAATCTTCTCACCAACCCTAAGTACAACCACAGAGAGCTGAAGGTCTTGATGATTTCCCAATCCACCTGCAATTTTAGAGACCAGTGTTGTAGACAAGGTCTTCAGAAGTCTCCCACCTGCTCTTATATGATTCAACGAAGCCAACATTCGGAGCATGAAGGAAGCTGGAACAGTGATGGTGTTTCTGGTCTCTTCCAGCATTAATTCATTACGAGTTATAACCTGGAGGCAGGGAAGGGAAAAAACCAGCATCAGAAAAAAACACAAAATTATACTGCATCGACAGGGGCTTGTAGATACAAAGTTTCTATGCAAAAACCATTTTACAGAGTCCAAAATTACTATAAGGGAGCAATATTTGAATAATTGCTATTGAATACTGTTACATCAGTTGTCTGTGGTAAGAAAAGCCAGACAGTGGACTCTGACTGCAGGTATCCAATTGTCTGTCTAAAGAATGTTCTAGTAAGATCATGGTTCCATTGTCCACATGGCATGGTATGATACTAAGATGAGTGACTACGAAAAACTTTGGAAATCTTGCATGAAGTAAAGCAGATTGATGAGGGAAAGTGCTGTTTCCAGATGGCAACTGTTGTAGAGAACAAAGTTCTAGCACCAGTGCTGGCCAAGAATGTGGGAAGGAAAAGAGATGAGGTTACCCTCAACTCCTACCTTCATGCTGCTTGAAACTTTTGGAGAAAATCCAAGGAACACAAGCCATTTTCTATCCCACTTCAGGAACATTCTTTAGCTACATAATTCTTTGTAAACAGAGCTACAGCTTGCCTCTAAAAGACTTGAAAGAGCCAGCTCCTACTGTCTCATTTTCAAGGAAAAAAATCCACTAATGAATACTTTTAGCTCTCTTCCCTCATTCCTTCCTCATGGTACTTCCTTGCCATCCTTCTTTCTTCTTCCATAAATTCTAATCTCACACAGTAGCTTGTCTCAGCTTTTAGACTATATTCTTTTGTTATCATTAAGCACAAAAATTTCTTTAAGTAGAGACAAGTCCTGACCATTTTTCAGTCTTTGCTCCCAGATCAGCTGCTGTAAGACAGGAAAATAATGCAATTCTTGTTCTCCCTGAGACTCTTCAAGTCTGTTCCTCTTGTGAGAAACATGTTCTTGCAAATGTTTGTAGGGTCCTTCTTGCTCCCAGTGAACACACCTCTTTTCTGTCATTCTCACCTGTTTGCTAGGCAATTGGCACAGCTGATCACTCCCTAACAGAAGCAAACTGAGAAGATTTCTCCAGTGCAACCTCAATAACCTCCCTGACAACCTGCTGCTGAGGCTTTTTCTTCTGTTCAGAGGTTTGTTCTCATCCCCACTGTCTTTTCCTATTCACTAAGGTCATGGCCTCTCCCAGTTTTAAATACAGTTCTGTATCTATGTGGAACTTCCTCAAACACAGTGTTTTCTCCCCAGACCTTCCCCTCTCTATGGAAAATTCAGTTGAGGTATGCTGGACACTTACTCCAGCCAAACTTGACAAGATGAAAACTATTTGATTGCTATAAACAATCCCCTACACAGGTATTTCAATGCAGGGATTAAATTAAAAAACAAAAACCATGCAAAATTACAAACCGTACTGCAGTCAATTCTGCTGAAAGTTCTACATTTTTTATTAAAGAAAACATAATTAAATATCTAAATAATTTATCATTATTAGAAATAAAGTGAGGGAACTAAAGTACAGTAACTACTTTTATCACACATTTATGGTTAGCAATACTTCTAAACCCCAAAGGCTCCAAAACACGTCACGACTAAAGCTGTCACACAATATATGCAAAGAAGTGTCACTTCACTCAGTGCTAAAAAAAATAGGAAAGGTTCAAAACTCACAAGTGGATGGTTTGGGGTTTTTTCAAGGGATGTGGGGTGGTGGCAAAAGATTCTGGGTTTCTGTTTGTTTAAAATGTCTTTAGCACTACTAAAGAGAAATAACATTTAAAACCCCCCAGTGTACTATATCTGTGCTGCCCAAGAGATTTCACAAAAAAACCCACCCCAACCTGACCACCCCATAACCAAATCTGTCCTATAACATTTTGATACATTATGTTATATAAGTCACTCAAATATGATTATTCAGCAGTCAGCTATATGGTCACCCCAGGCCAGTTGCTATATACAGTTATTGCTCTGAGGGCAACATGAAAATACTGAGTTACATAACTTTACACTGGACTTTTATAACTGATTGGGCTTGCAGTGTTTGCTTTATTCCATTTATACAATCTTAACCAAACCCCCCTTTTATGTCACTGAACATTTAATAGGATTGATTTTTGCATTCCCTATTGCTCTGTATATCCTTGTATTTCCTTAATTTATTTGTTTGGAGACAGGCACTATGTTCATTTATTAATTCCTGCCAGTTTTCCTTCTATATCTGAGTGTTCACACTTCTTCCAACTCCTTTCATGTACATAATACCAGATCATGTTATATAATTTCTAGGAGAGTGGATGAAATGCAAAGTGCCAAGGATATGAAAGTCAGCTGTTCTGAGGGCAGCTTTTTATTTGCAGCTCATGTGTTGAATATTAAATAACTCTGCTAATTCAACATCAGTAATTTGTACCAAAGGCTTTTATAGAATTAAAGATGCAACCTTGCCATGAAAAAAAGGAAAGGTTCTTACCTCATCTGCAAGTTTTCTGTTAAAAATCTTGGATTCTTCCAATGGTGACCAAATTTTTATATCATAATCAATACCCGAGGAGGCCAGAACTAGAAGTAAATAACAGTAATTCTAAATTAAATGTGTTGTGTTTATTGGTATTTTCTGCCCTTATATGGAAGAAAAATATTTCACTTGAAGCATTTATTTGCAAATGTCAGATCTCATGTTGAACAGAGCTTGTAATTACCAAGTCTCCACATAAGACCAGCGCTATAGATTATATGGTTTTGAATATATCTATATATATATATGAAGAAAACAAATGTAAACATCAAGAGCCTCTGTCTTAAATTTTTAAAAAATCACCAGAGTATACAAAAGATAGAAGCGGAAAGTAAGAACAAATCCAGCCACTACTAATCAATTTCTGCTGATAAGTACATGCATTAAAAACAAAGCTTTAGGATGTGAAGACCCAGGGAAAAAGGCAGAACCAAGACAATTTCAAAAGCAGATTTGATAATTTCAGTGAATTTAATGTAAATTTATTTGATATTTACATATAAAGACGCAATAGATGCTGTTATTAATAAAGTATTAAAAATATGAAAAGTTGCAGAACATTCTCTAGATCATTGCACAAGAACCACTGCAAGAATTAAAATTCCATAGAAAGGTCTCAGTAACTGGGAAGCTGAACAAGATTAACTGTCCTACAAGGAGGATGACCTCTCTTAATGACATTTCCAGAGTGTGACGGAGACAGTCACACTCCAACAAGAAATCAGCAAAGCTACAGGGCACGTTGAAAGGTGCTTCCAAAGGGAGTATCCAACTCAGGACATTTACAAGAACTCAATTTCAATAAAAAAGTTCAAAGTTCAAGGCTTACCCTATGAAGGACAGTATTCTATGTTTCCCCAAACTATTTGAAAAACCCCCAGCCTCTTCTGGTATTATTATAACAACTTTACTTGCTAATTTACTAATAGCTGACTCTTACTATACAACCATGTAAGCTGTGAAAAAAGAAATAACCCAAATATTTTCTCTGATTGTGTCAGAGGCTGCAGAAAGGTTCAGATTTTCTGGCTACTTGTGATTCCTTCTACTACTTTGATCCATCTTTTCTATGAAGGTTTTACTCTAAACACAAATAGAATTTCTATGAATTTCATTAATTTTTCTAATCTCACAATGCCAGTGAGAAGGAGACACCCATTTCTCTCCATTTTTTGAATAGAGCCAAGCAGAGAGCAGATATAATTTCCCAAGTATTACTGGCATTTCAGCAACCCTGTATTTCCCTCATTAGTGTCACAGAAAACATTTTGTGTGTTGCGGGCAGGAAAAATTTGAGATTCTTCTTATTACATCTGACAATATTTCTAAAAATTCTATGTCAGGAGTAGTTTGATTTCAAGAAATTTTTGAGTAAGGAGGGGTTTAAGGGCCAAAGGACATTTGTGGGAGGCAAAATTAAAAGCAGTATTATCTGAATGATAAGGGGGAAGCATGAACAATAATTCAGTAATCATTGCAATGCTCTGTTGAGACAGAGTTTAAGACTGAGCTTTCAAATGCTCTGGTGCAGCTAAGCTGGGCATGCAGAGTGTGGGACTGCTGCTCTTACTGGGGTCGAAGGGGTGAGGCTGCAGACAGTTCACCACGTGGTTGTCAGCCTCCAGCAGCATGAGGTGCTCGGCAGTGTGGCGGTCCCAGATGAAAATGTGGCCGCAGTCTGAACCACTCATGACAAAGTTGGATCCCCAAAAGTTGGCTTCCTTTATCTGCAAGAAAAATGAAACTTTGTAAGACCCAGCCACTGAAAAGCTCCTCCAAGAGCACGCTCCTGTGTCTGCACTAACACTGCTGAAGAAAGAGCTCTGCCCATGCAGAAACAATTAAAGGAAATATTTAGGGAATAATGGTTTAAAAAAAAGAAAGTACAGAAAATTTTAGATTTCAGAGAAAAGTAGCTGCTAACAGGAAAATAAAAGAGAGAGGACTTGGGGCAAACTGAGCAGTTTGAAAATAAATGTCAGCAAATTGTCACTTTCTAAAGTGGCAGGAATGATACTGGAGACAGGGGTATGCAGGAGTTTTCAGGAAGAGTTTGGCTAAATTAGAGTGTTTGGCAGGCTAATCTCTGGGGGGGATTTTCCATTTACAGAGAAAGAAGAGACAAAACAGAAGCTTATGAAAACTTGGGGGTGGGAATTAACTGGGTCTGACAGGGAAAGACAGTCATGAAATTAAAAGCTTAGGAATTTTTTCTCCCCTTTCACTATAATAAAGCAGATAGAAACTAATGGCAAAATTAAAGTTAAAACCACTGAACAAACGAAGGCATCCAGATCAACCTTCAGCATCACCTGTTATAGCAATAGTAGATGAAAGTGCCCAGTCACAAAATGTGGTGTTGTATTGTAAGAACAACCTGTATTATAAGTATTATCTGATGTTATCTGATGATAACTTATACGTATTCGCTATATTTTTGTATGGATTCATAATTTATTATTTACATTAAGTATACTGTTTGTATTTCCTATATGTTATTTATAAATAATTCCTTCTGTAGTGAATGCATTATCTGTTCATTGAGCATTTACTAACTCAGTGGCAAAACAAGCAGATTTGGTACTGGCTGCAGCTGAAGCAGTCTGTCCCATGAAACAGTAGCAGAGAAATTATCAATATTGCAGGCCAGGAGAAATGGTATATTTCCTAGGAATATAATGTTGATACTATTCTACACTTCCTACCTTCAAGATACCCTGATGATTACAGCCCCAAAGAATGTAACTTATCAATTTCTGAGCCAAAAAAGCCATCCTAAAATACTTTTTTTCCAAGAAGCATCTATTAGGTTTCTTAAATGCAGAATAATCTTTCCATGCCAAGGCCTTTCTTGCCCTCCCTTCCTAAAATGTTGTAACCTAAATGATATCAAACAATTAGTTTGAACAAACATAAAACAGGTCATTTCCTTCACTAAAGGTAAGAACCTTCTTCAGAAATCACTTCTGACTTTACTCAGAGTAGGACCTCAAAATATAATCATTGTTAAATTATATGCATTTGCTCTCCTCTCTCTTCTACAGGTGAGAGGTTTGATGGGGTGGCAGAGGGAGAAGGGACATTGCTTCAACAACAGTCAGAAAACTCAGTCATGAGATGTGAGCTGAAAGCTCCACAACAGTCTGGTGTTTGTGCTGCAGGAAAAAGCCTGGAAGGGTAAAATGTACATGTAGAATTATTTTCTTGAGAGTCAGCTGTACCTCTTACAATCTCTTTTAATTGACAAACATTGGGAAAGAGAGGTACCTGTGCAAGCAGGAGTTTCCTGTGCAGCAGCTTGCAGAGCTCACACAGACCATTTCCAATGCTGGAAGTTCAGTTTGGCATTTAAGAGTAATTCCAGCATAAGGGACAGAATTTTGAGTTTGAGACTATTTACACAAAATCCTACTGTGAATTATTTTCCAAGTAAGGCTCTAAAGAGGGCCATGTCTGGATCCTTATCTTTCTTTTGCACAGAAAATGCCTGAAGAGAAGGGCAGAGACGTTGCCTTGCTCTGTGCTTTGCCTCAGCTACCTTGATACAGGCTCCTATTGGTAAGTTGAACCCTTAGTACTGTTAGAAATATGTGCTTTATTTCCAGCATTAGTATGCCAGTTTTAAATTTCAGGCTTGGTAGATCTTTGTCTATAGAGTATGGACCAATGACTGCAGTCAATGCAATAAAGTCATCCTGATGTCTAAAAATAAGCCAGAGAAGCTGCATTCCTGAGTTCTGTAATGAATTCCAATGTATTAATCTTTCATCAGCTTTTGTCTTACAGCACCTCTTAATACATATTTTCATTTACTCATATTTTAATTTACTCTAAATTATTCCCAGTAATAAATAACTTTTATATTTTAATTTTCCAGGATGACCTCTTCCTTTTTCCTTTGTATTCTCTTACTCATACTTCTCAATACTCATAAAATCAAATTTTAGCACCACAGAAATGAACAGAACTGAAATTCACATTTAAAAATTTCAGTTTTCAAACTCATATGCACACTCACTTCTGTATGTAAACACAACTTATCCCATTTATCATTTACACTCAGATGCTCCATTGAAGAAAAGTTTTTGAAAGCCACTGTTTTAAAAGCAGGACTATAAAAAAAATAAGATTGCCAAATTAAGTTTTCAGAAGTAAGGAAGAACCAGAATTATTCCATTTGCCTGCATAACCTTAATCCACTATATATATGTATATATGCATACACACCCCCATAGACATGTATATATACATAAAATTTATATCCATACATACACACACACACACACACACACATATATATATATATATATATATATATGTATATAAAAAAATGGTTAATGTAATTGACAACACAACCTTATCCCTAGGCTGCTCAGGTGTATAGGAAACAAAGCTTTTTTAAAGCTTTGAAATTCACAAATTTGAAAGAGAAATATGATCAGCCCTTGCTTTCCAGGAATGAGGATATCACTCAAAGCAGCAGATTAAGTTGAAGTTTCCAACCATAGAGACCAACAGGGAAAATAAAATTACATTTTCGTTCATTCTGTGCATTCCTTGCTATAGGTGATGATGTGAAACAAAAGAAAAAAGACCAACCCACATCCCCAAGAAACCAAACAACAAAATCTGCTAAATAATCTATATATAACAGATATGCAGACAGAGACTGAATTAAGACTTAGATGAGCTCACTTTTAGTATCTCTTAACCACAAAGTGCTTGATGCTACGACTTTAAAACTAATGGGGGTTTGAGCAATTAAAATCGATTTCTGAAACACAGTGCAAAGCTCCTTGNTATATATGTATATAAAAAAATGGTTAATGTAATTGACAACACAACCTTATCCCTAGGCTGCTCAGGTGTATAGGAAACAAAGCTTTTTTAAAGCTTTGAAATTCACAAATTTGAAAGAGAAATATGATCAGCCCTTGCTTTCCAGGAATGAGGATATCACTCAAAGCAGCAGATTAAGTTGAAGTTTCCAACCATAGAGACCAACAGGGAAAATAAAATTACATTTTCGTTCATTCTGTGCATTCCTTGCTATAGGTGATGATGTGAAACAAAAGAAAAAAGACCAACCCACATCCCCAAGAAACCAAACAACAAAATCTGCTAAATAATCTATATATAACAGATATGCAGACAGAGACTGAATTAAGACTTAGATGAGCTCACTTTTAGTATCTCTTAACCACAAAGTGCTTGATGCTACGACTTTAAAACTAATGGGGGTTTGAGCAATTAAAATCGATTTCTGAAACACAGTGCAAAGCTCCTTGTCATTAATCAAAGTTTATTCTAAACCCTGTTGCTTATGTAGACTGAAATATGTATTTACTGAAGCATTTTTCTTGGTGTAATCAAAGCTATTCACACAAATCCTAGAAAATGGCTTTTGGGGGTAAAGGGATTACTCCTCACATCAGCTGCAAAATAACACACCAGCTACTTCTGCAAAATACCACCCAGAACTCAGAACCTCACATCTCCAAAATACTGCAAAGAGCAAAAGAAGAAATAGTAAGGAAAGCAGCATCTCTTTTTCATGCACCATTGCTTTACAAACACAATAGCTGAATTTTTTTTAAAATACAGCACTTTGTATGAAAAAGACAAGGCATCTAGTAGCTAAATTACAATTTAATAACTAGCATTAGTTCCTTTTTTTTATTCAGAGATGTCAAGGTTCTTCAAAACTATGATTTAATCCTCACTTTCCCTTCCAAGCTCTTCAAAGTTAAAGATTAAATAATAATTTTGAACAGCTTGGAAGGGAAAGTGAGGATTAAATCATAATTTGGAAGGTAGGCACATTTTATACCACTTAAGCTGGGAGCGAAAATGAAAAAGAAGAAAAATACCCCAAATTTTAAAGGATGTGGGACAGAGTGTTAAACTCAGGCGTATTTAAATGCCTTTCACAGTGACATGAGCCACACTAATTTTAATTTTCATTTCGAGCAAATTCTGTGCCAAATTGCGTGTGTTCCACAGAAGACAGGTGAGTGAGTCCATAACCCCAGGGCCCCCAAAGCACACAGAGAGCTGGTACCATGGTCCGGGAGTTGCGGTGACCTTTATAAACCATCTTTATCAAAGGGCGCCTGATATTCAGCGTTTCCAGCTCTTCCATCTCTTTCCTCTCCTTCCTCCTCCGGAAGAGCTCCTGGATGCGGGCGACAGCGGATCGTCTGTGAAGTCCAGAGAGAACAGCACTGAGAGCCCCTTCCCAAACACTGCAAGGGGCTCTCAAAAATCATAATTAGGCACTCCAACACATTCTCCATGAGCTTGAAACAGACATCGACAAAATCCCAACTATAAGATTGCAGACTTGAATTTTTTTCATCCTGGCTTACAACAAGAATAGCATGCAAGACAGTGGAATGGTGGAATGTCAAGTGATTTGTAGAACAAATTTCAGCTGTTGGCAAAATTCACATGCTATTTTATTTTCATCCTCCACCCATACTGAGGTAGCAAAATTCTGAAGTGAAAAAAAAAACCTCTATGCCAGAACAGAAGTTTTGAAATTTTAAAAAGCCATTACGGATCTAATGTGTCTCTCAGTGTGATGTGGTTTTTCATAAGATTTTGTCCAATGTATTTCTCTTCATTATTTCTCTATGACATGACTCAAGATTTAGACAGCATTTAAAAAGTTTCTACTAAGGCAAAAAATTATTTGAGATCAACTATTGGAGCAGCTATCCCATATATTAGCAGTGATGTTTACAGCTGGGGATTTCCTAAAATAAGAGGAAAAAAGAGCTAAATTAAGTAATTTGTTTTGTCAATGTTTAATTCCAGGAATTTATTTTTTCATTAATCTGTAAAAAGACCTTGGTGTTAATTTTTTCCTGTTTAGCTCTTCAGTTTGCAGATCCCCATAATTCCAGCTATAACCAGTCACATGCCAGTTCTTTTTGTTCTGTTGTTCCTCGTCATTGTTAGCTCTGAGGTCCTGAACACAGTCCAAGGGGAATGTGACTCTCAAGAAGGAGCAGGTACAGATTTTAGCAGAATGCAAGGAGTGAAACTATTATGGCAATTTATACGATCCTGAAAATAATACTGATCTAGAACCTCACTACACTGCTGCCAGAAAGTAACATGAATTTGGTTTTAAGCAATGTTGTCCAATGTGTTAATCACTGATCCTGGAGACTCCAGCAAAGAGTCCTCTACTCCAGAAAAAACCTCGACCAGATCTATCTCATAACTAATTCTCTCAGCCAGTGATCTGCTTAGATTTTTGGCAGATTTTTGCCATAGGAGAAGGTTGCACTGAAAAGTTACGGTGAAATAAATGTTATGCTACAGCTAGGCAAAGAAGGAAAAGGAAAAGTCATTAATACAGATTTATTTACTACAAAAACAATAAACCAACAAACCACACATCGTTTTACTAAGACAGATCACCTAATAGAGCTATGCTTTTAAAATAAATTTTAATACTTTATAGAAACCAGAAGATATTTGAAAGCACCAGCCAATAGATCCACTTAACAGTGTGCTATTTTTTATAATACACTTCTTAAATGATTGCCTAGCAAACAGCACCAGAAAAAGTAGATTACTACTACTACTTCCTTGGTGAGACTTTTCTATCCTTTCAATCCCTAGGCAATTTCCTGGTTCGTCCTTTTTATAGTACAGTAAATAAATACACTGTATTTTTTAGTTAGTCCTTATAATATGCAGAATTTCACCTTTAAGAGGGTTCTTCACAACATCTTCATACAACAGAGGGGGAAAAAATAAGAAGCCCATGTTCTTTATCTAGTGTGCTTTGAAGAGTACTGAATTATTTTCTTCACCAGTTTGCTTTTATGTAAAGGAAAAAGGGTGGCATGCACATGATAGGCTGCATCACTTACAGAAACTTTAAATCATTATTTGTGCATATTTGGGTTTTACTTGCTTTTAAAAAAAGATGGGGTTTGTGTGAGAAAGTAAAAGCATCTATCATTTACTGTGATTGTTTTTTGTAATTTTGGTGTATTCATTCACAATTATTAATTAAAGATGTGCAGTGAAGAGGCTGGGAAGTTAAACATCATTAGGACTGACAGAGCAGTAGACTTGTCCAGCTGTTTCAAAAGGGTTACTTGCTGGATAGCAAAAACAAGTCTTGGGATTAGAAGATGGTATTAAAGTAGCTAATTGGTAAAGCAAAGTAGTGTCTTGCAAAATTTTTCATCCAAACATCTCTAGAAAAATTAATCTCCTCCTCTCCATTCCCCTAGGCTGAAATATGCAGACATTACAAAAAACCCTCACTACTACTCAGCAGTCAGAATCATGCATTTTTAAATAAAAGCAAAAGCACAGAAGCAACTTCTGGTTAAAACTGTCTTTCAACTAAACAGAGCTCTGATTTGGGGCCTTATTTTAAAAGGCAGGACTGGGTTTATATTTAGTTATCTTTTGAAGTCAATGATTACCTTCACCAGGGAGAAGGCAGCCGAGCACACACTGTGATCGAGCCCTGCAGAAAGCAAGAACATGGCAGAGGCAAGTCTGCTCCAGAAAACATAAATATGAGCCCAATTTAATGACATTTCAGAACAAAGAATCTTACAGGGAAAAGCCTTCTCTCTGAGAGGTATTACTGGTTGATAACTACAGATATTCTATGTGTTTTTTAAGTCATACACACACAAGAATTCTAAAATCTGACATAGCTGATTTCATTTGTATTTGTGATGAGCAATTCCTGTCTTTGCCAATGAAAACACAGAGAGCAGCCTAATCACTTGGAGCATCAGTGGGTACAGAAGTGTGCTGTGCAATTTGAACTGTTCTGAGGTTCAACTTGAGCTGAGCCTGGCTGAGAGCTGCTGCTCCCCTTCCAAACTGCTCTTCCAAGAACAAAATATCAGACAATGGAATTTATGCACATTATGTCAGCACTCCTCAGGCAACACCATCAACTGGCACAGTTCTAGGAAGTATTCACAGAGCACTGCTTTTCCCCTTATGATCAGCCAGGTTTGAAGTCCTCAAAGTTAATTGTTGTAATTAATTATCAAAGTCCATTTAAATTAAGCCTGAGATGAATGGAATTGGGATTCAGAAGTGAAGCCATATTTTTGTAGTTAAACATACGCTCAAGATATGCAAACAAAAAAACCAAACCCACAAAAATCCTGTGATGCAAACTGATCCACAGCTATATATTATAAATGGAGAGAAATGGAAAATATGTATACACATATTTAAGTCTTAAAATATATAAGCCGTCACATAAGGTGTCTTTATTTAAAAGATCTGAAGTATAATGAGGATTTTTAAAAACAAAAATCTGTATGATCTGCACACTTAAATAACATGTTTGTTTGTTAAAGGACAATAATGTAGTGGCTGCCATAAAACTCATCTGGTACCCGAGATAACCCTGCTTCTTCCAAACACCATTATCCCAGACTGATAATGGTCAGTCTCCTGAGCTCAGCTGGATGCAGAGCTCACGTCTCCCTGCTTCCTTGCTCCATCTCTCTTCTCTTAGCTCTGCATTGAGTATTGAGCTCAGTATTGATTCCTTCACTGCTAAGGATTTTTGTCACTTCTTAAGTTTCCAAATGTACTCACACGCAGGCAAACATGGTCTCTTTTTCATAGTAGACAGCTCTGGGCTGAAAGGGACCTTAAAGATCAGCCCCTAAACCCCTGCCACATCTTCCACTGGACCAGTGCTGAGGACCACAAACCCTGATTCCTTCTCTTGAGCTCTTTCAAGTTAAGATCTTATTTTTTATCCCCTCTTGCTGCCATCTTCTCCTTTGAACTACTTTCCCTATCCAAAACAATTGCAGAGAACCTAAGGCTTATAGCCATTAACTTGGATCTTATTTCTCCAGTGCCTTATAGTCATTTGGACAATGTTCTCGGGCACATGGAGTGATTCCTGGGGGTGTCCAATGGAGTTGGACTCGGTTGTGCATCCCTTCCAACTCAGTGCACTCCATGATTCCAATATTATTTGTGTGTGTATCTAAACCATTGCAGCAAACCCTTGATCTAACTCTGTCATTTCTTCATTGATCTGGTAAAGGAATCCACCTGCCAGCTACAACTGTCCTGCCCAAGAATTCCAAAAGCTTGTCTTAACCACCATGTTAAAATAATTGACTAAATGCCAACATTTGATTTTATTTCTGATATTAATTACTTCCTTTAGAAGCCTCTGAACCTTTAGAAGCCTCTGAACCAGAGATTTACTGCTGCTGTCAAATTTCAAGCATTAAGACAGATCAACACCAAAAGCAAAACCATCCTGTTAACAGCACACTGACACTACCCTAAAGCCCAAGTTATTTCACTGCTAATCATACAAAAAGAAACTTTTACTGTAATTAACTCCTAGGTAATTTCTCAGCTTTCAAACACAATCAATGTTTCAACTATTCTCAGTTACAAAACATTTTTAGATTTTCACCTGATATGCTGCTGAATGATGATGAAAAGCAGAGAAAAAAAAGACTGATAAAAATTTCTATGGTGAATGTATCATTTATTTTATTTTAAATTTATAGCAACATGAAATTTATATTCCCCTGGGCTGTGCTGAAGAGCTAAAGAACTCCTTGGTAAGCATGCTGAATATAGAAAGAATGCCTGTTGTAAAATGTAAAGTACAAAAGGCGCACAGATTCCTGAACCTCTAAGAAAGCTGACGAGTTAAATCCAGGTATTCCAATTGCAGCTAAGATGAAAATATAAGACAAAGAAATACAGATCTGCACTATTTTCCTGGAGGCATTTAAAACACAAGACTCAGGCTAAGTCTTTTATGGAACCTCATCCTGCACCTTTTTCCTTTCCAGCCACACAAAGCCAAGACGTTAATTTTCATCATTAGAATGACTTTGGGCCATTTCCCCTCTTGATGGCCTTTGGATGAAATCACAGCAGAGTTTCTTCCTCTCAGGGCATGTGGCCAAACACAATTACCCAAATTGCCTTATATGTTCTTACAACTGCTTCCCTCAAGTATTTCAATGAAGAATATGAGATCAAGTGACTTTTTCATTTAACTTCATTAAAAGCAATACAGTAAAAGATTTAGCTTCCATCCTGCTAAATGTGTATTACCCAATATAGTTCTAATAATGATGCTCAGCTCCATAACCTTGTTCAGGCAAAAAATATAAATGGGTTTTGATCCATGTAGTCTTATATTTTTGTCCAGAACTGGATGTTCTCTACTACCAGACAAAGCAAGTCAGCAGTAGCCCATGCAGATATAACTCATTCCTCAGCAGCTCAATTAAAAAAAAAAAAAAGGTATTTCTTTTCACAAACTACACACTTTTCAAATTCCATTAATTTCTATGGCACACGATAAAAATGTTAATAGGTTGTAAAATGTATACACTGCCATTTCTTTTCAATTTCCATGCAACACATGCAGCTAAATATAACTCAAGCAATATGCTCTGTAATTCATAGCATTTGAAGTACAGCAATTCTTAAAATGCCAGTTAGATATGAAAAACAAGAACCTGATAAATCCAATATATGGCAATAAAAAGGAGGAGGGGGGAATAAAATAATTAATTACCTCATTATTCTATCACCTATCGCTGTTCCTCTGATATTATATCTAGTAAAGGGAATAACAACTGAAGTCATTCACAAATGCTGGGTTTTTCAAAGGTTAGCATCTCTTACAAAATGTGCTCTATGAATTCCAACTGAGAAAGCTCCTTCCCAATGTATGAGTCAGTATATGAGACTACTTGGATTTCAGCAAAAATAGTATTCAGATTATATAACAGTACACAAAGTTAACTTATAAAATGCAGTAACTTTTCACAGATCACAGCAGCTGTATCATCATTTCAATTTAAAATTAATATTTCTTTAGATTTTAGCCTATTAGTTGTAGCTTTTTCCAGGCTTATCCTCTGCCCCCAGATCAACTTCAAAGTCCAAACAAAATTAATTGAGTTGCTCAAATAGGAAATCAGCACTCAGAGAGCTGTTTTGATTAATTTGTGAAAATTAAGATCCATCCATTAAAAACTGCACTCTCTGTGTCTGAAGAACAAACATTTTGCAATAAATATTTTTTCCCCTCCCACAGATTACAATGTACAACCGTCTGTTTCAACTAAACTTCTGGACCCAGAAAGCTTTAAAGAAGAAATGCCCTGTGCATACATGCAGACTGAAAGACCTGCACATCTTGCTTTATTTGTCAGAGAAGGCACCTTTTCCTGGGGATTCCCTAAAATGCACAGGAGGTTATTTTCTTTGGTGGAGTATCTAGCTAATCTGCTCTTCTGTACAGAAGAGGTTTAATTTTTTTCATTTTGAAATATTCTGTGCATTTTCTTCTATATTTTGTTAAAAAGAACATGCATTGACTGGCCCAACAACATGAAAAAATGAAGTAACTGCTTAGCTCCTCTTAGTCACTTGTAAAGACCATTCCTATAGTGATGCTCAGTGGCTACAGAAATGCTGCTGAAAAATGTCAGATGTCACATTCTCAATTATTTCTTTTAAAGAAATGTCCTTTAGTGTCAACTCTTCCTAACTGACTCCTAGACAACATGCAGCTGACTTAGCCATCATGGTAATTCTCCACATTTTACTGCTAATACTTAAAAGTCCTTTTCAAAATATTAAAGCAGGTGCAGACTTTGCCCAGTCCTTCCTCATGGCCCAGTTTCAGGTTAGTTGCTGAGAAACCACCTATCCTCATTATGTTTTGAGATTTATCAGCATCCACAATATGAGATTATGTCCCTTGTATCTATTCTTAGATTATTTGAGAAAAAGATTAAACCCTCAGCTTGAAAACATCACAGCTTGGATTTGTACCCAAACAATATTCTACTAATGGAAGCCTTGTACAATTAGATTTGCAAAATGAGCCATATTTATTCCTAAATCTGAAATTTACACCCATCTTACTAAAAATAAGGTGAGATGTAGCAGGAAGCTCTCAATTTATTTAACTGTCTAACAGAGCTATGAAGGGTATTTCTGCCACTTCCTTAAGAGGAAGCTAAAGATCATAATTTCAGAGTACAGAATCAGAAGTCTACTGATTTACAGTGATTTACAGTGATTTACAGTGGAGAGAGTTGTACTTCACAGTGGGAAAATGACTCAGAGACATTTTCTTTTATCTGAATTTCTCCACTTGTGGAGTTTCTCCTCAATGTAAACAAGAGCTATTTGGTTTATAAGAAAACACAGCCTAAAGAAAAAGAAATGGCTTGTAGACAAAGCCAGTAATGCTACATATCGAAAAAGGCTTATTAGTTAAACAGTTTTTAGCATTCTGTTTCAGAAGACTACAACAGCCTTTTAAAAATTTTTTGTCCTATAGAAAAATGAAACTTTTTTCTTCATTACATAAAATATGTTCACAAAATGTAGATTACTGCAGGATAGTCTTTTTTTCTTCAGAAAAAAAAAACAAACAACAAAACCAAACCCACAATAAAAAAGACCAAAGCCACTCTCCCTAAGTATTTTAGAGAAAAAAATCTATTTTATTACTCAGATATTAATGTCATTAATTATCTTATAAGATGACACATTGGAAAGTAAAGTATTAGAGAAACTTGAAAAAATGAGATTTAGTAAAGGAATTGTTAGGTAACGCAGTTTACTGAGTGAGCAAAGAGAAAAGAAGCCTACAGAAAGCACCCTGGTGGAGTGAAGCCCCAGACTTGCAGGCAATTTTGTGTCATGTGTTGCTAATGGTCCTTGAGCAGGGTGTAAGAATGGAATCATGCAGCACATTGAGGGTGGGGAACTTATTAATAGAGAGGGGACTGTAGTGCATTGAGAAAAAGAGGTGAGTAGAAAATCAGCAGTATAAAATTGAGTTATACACCTCTGAGCTTCCTTCTGGTGAAAGGGAACACTCATTAATTAGGAATGACAAAGCAGGAAAGAGTGCAGAGTGCTGGGCTTGTGTCTGACCATGAGCCCCCACAGGAACAGCCAAAAGCAAAAGAGGAGGAAGACACACTCCAGCTCATTGTGCTCAGAGAACCCTCTCTAGACCAAGGGTAACAATCACAGAATAACTCCAGCAAAACCTAAACAGTGCAGGGGACTGGGCTACCACGTTAAGGCAAGAAGTGAAACATGAAGAGCAGACAGAAACCAGAATCGTGGCAGGAAACCCATGAATTTTTACTGCTAAGAGTGAGAAAAACTTGGCACTTAGTCTAATGAGACAAAACCTGAAAATGGACAGGATGAACATCATTCAATGATGAGTACTGGGCATGAAGAATTATTTCAATCAAAACAGAATGTTAGCACAGAACAAAATGACCAATTTTAGTTCATGTATACTCAAAGTTGCAGCAATGCTTTGAGTTAGCTTCCTACTCATTAAGGGACATGGGGAATATTTATATAAATTTGGTCAGTTTGTGAAAGGGATTTGAGGCTATAACTGCCACAGTAGTAGTAGAGAGGACTTCCAGTTCCTTTCACTCTAATATGAGATATAAATACTAAGAGGGCTTATAGCCATAGCCTTTAAGACCATTGGTGTCTGCTTTCTCTCTGGAAATCCAAATTCCTTTGAGCACACACAGGATGTCTTACTTTTCCTTAGTATCTCAGAGTGCATTTACAAACTCCTGAAATCTGAAGAATAGGAGGGAATGTAATACGCAGAAGTTAAACTGGAAAACTTCACAGCTTGCACACACACAAAAGCAGAACAAAATGAACTGGTCAGGCATTAAACCTGAGTAATGAAAGCCTGCAGGCAATCCTAAACTGACTACAAAGCAACTTTTTTTCAGATTTTATTTGGGGAAAGAATAAGGGAGCAGGGGACTGCATAAAGGATTTTAATTGTATCATTCATCTAGTTGAATGATTTTCCTAGGTGATAAATGTAAACTGTTACAGGAAGAAATCTCATTGCACACAGAGGAAAGGAAGCATGCCACATGAATTGTAACTTCATTTAGGATGTCCCCACTAGTGGGAAATGGTAACAGCTGTGTGATACCTGGAAGTGCCATTCTTATCACATTACTACAGAAACTATTACATAGTAGAAACAACATGGTGCATGAAGAGAGGCTATGAATCCTGCTTGAAAATGGAGATGGGATTAAAATCACAGGGCTTTTCACAGCTTGCTCTTCAATCACTGGACCATAATGAACATTGGCTCTGCAGGGGAAAATATTTCTGCCATTCCATATCTGTCTACAAATACTTAATACTGCATGGAAAGTTAATGGAAAAGACAGAATCTGTGTGTATTGGCTTCTTCATAAAAACTGTCATTTAGTGAGCAGAATTACTTGTGCTTCGTAATAAACAACCACTGACTGTTCTTTCTGTCACTACTGACAATGTGGTGGCTTATGACTTCTGTTTTAACTGCAAATTATTAAAAATCTTCTCTAAAAACAGCTATTAAATTCTGCCTGATTTCCTAATGAATACATTTTGTAAATTCCTGTAAAAAATTTTGCATTCCTAGCATAAGAAATTAATAGCACTGCCTTTGCACAGGAGTAAAGCAAAGGCATCTGACACTAGGTTAAATTACATTTAATACTAGTAAAAAAGGTATTGTCTTAAGTCAACAACAAAAATATCGTTTAAATAATTTTACAATTTTGAAATTAGTGAACAAAGGTATTAAACCAACAATAGCAAACTAAGGGCTCAGTTTACTGAATGATCAAACAAGTATTCACAGCTCTTCATATAAAAAAAGCACAAAGCTTACTAAATGCATCTTTTATTAATGATAACAGCTAGCAGTCTACCTTTCTTTTTCACTGACATACATACTGACATTTAATAACTAACAAAAGGAAAAGGATTACAGTTTCTCTTTCAGAGAAAAAGAAGAATGAAAGATTGAACACATCAGTTTTAATATACGTACTACAAACACATCATTGCTGCACAACAGCAGTTAAAAGCTCTTGCCAATATAACAACACCTAAGGTACAGCTGAAAGAAAATGTAGGTCCCTGTACCCAAATTTATGAACTTTCTGTACTTACGACTGGAGGGAAAATGATTAAAAATTAACTGCAAATATTTAGCACTGAGGTATTCAGCAGGCAAGAAATCCACATAAACAGGTATTAGATCTCTAAGAGCCTTCCTGGCTGGCAGGGAAAATGCACCTGTACATATCTTACATGAGAAAATTAGACTCAGCCATCAAGCTCTTGGCCAGTTGTCAAAGAACACCTTATATGAATTAAGGCTATGAGGCCTGAGCTTCCAGATCTTTCCTTCCAACAAACAAAGCAAGGAGGAAACAAAAGCGAGAGGCGTTTTGCCAAGCGGCAGCAGAGACAAGCGCTCCCCTCACCTGTGCCCGGGGCCGCCTCGATACCTCGCCCCCGGGATCAGGACGGGATCGTCATCGCTGTCGTCGGTTTCCTGGAGAGCCGAGGTCCTGGTGGAGGCCTCGTCCTGCTCCGCGAGCCCCAAGGACTCCGGCGGGGGCCGAACCGCCTCGCTCACCACCAGCGGGTTGGCAGCGGCGCCAGTGCTTTGGCTGCAAACGGCCTGGTTTGCACCCTTTGCACAGGAGGCTTCCTCCTCTGCAGTCCCAGACACAGCATCAGCACTGGGGCCGTTCTCTTCTGGTTGAATTCCAGAGTGCTCAGGAGCAGGTTTATCTGATGCTGCTAAAAAGCAAACAGTGGGGAAAATAAGTCACACCATTAATGATTATAGTCTGGTTTAGAAGACATTAGAAATGGTCACAGAAGTTAAATTATGCAAACTGAGTTCATATTTCATTCTCTACTTCTTCCTATAACTATTTGAAAAAGTACAGATACATACTTGCTTCTGTTGTCTCTACAGCTTCATCTGTATTTTTCAGCTCTTCAGCATTTGTATCTTCCTTGAGAGATTCATCAGGAACCTCTAAATTAAGCAATTTAATAGTAAGTCACATGATTTCATTTAGATGCACATCTATAACGTAAGCAAGTCTAAATTACACCAAGCAGTCCTAGAAGAAACCAATCCAAGCAATCCACTCCAAAGTCAATGTCTCTTTACTGAAATCTCAGCTATCAGTGACATAAAAGTCAGTATATATAAACTTGTCTAGTTGACCAGGTCAAGGCACTAACAAAGAAAAACGTAGCCATTTCTTGCTCCTTAATGTATTTAACATCCAATGCTATGAGAACTTCAGCAGCAAAAAGAGCATTTGTACTCTTAATACAAACACTATTATTTCTGAAGACAAATGAAGTTATCAGTCTATTAAAAGGGATATTTTTATTTTTTTTTTTAGTATTTCTCTGGAACCAGTCATTTGATTTGACTGCCCTTTTGGCAATGACAAACACATTTAATAAAACACAGTGAAAGCTTGAAAGAAATGTATCAAAACTCCAAGCACTCATTTATGACTGCAAAGTGCAGTTGTTCTATTTTTCTATACAAATCAGGGCACAATATGTCCCTAAGAAGAATAATGTTTTTAGAACTAAAGACAAGATAAATTAATATTATTTATATTTTTTTGCAGCTATCTCATGTTGGTGTCTTCTTTCCTAAAGAAATTCATGCTTTATTATGGCTGTGTTCTGCCTCCATGTGCATGTTTGAGATTCCCAGTGTGTGCAATGGGAATCAGGAATATGGAAGGGCAGAATTTTTGCCTTAGCATTAGAAATTCCACTGTATCTTACTTGTTTCTTCCCCTTCAGGCCCTGACTCGTCCGAAGCTTTTATTTTTACAGAGTCTTCTTGGCCCTCAGTTTTGCAATGACTTCCACTCCCTCTAGAGCTTGAATTTGTGCTGCTCCTGGCAATGTAAATGGAAAAAGAAAATCATTTAGGATCACATAAATAGGTAAGATCATTGCAACTGCATAGCCTGGCCAACATCATCTTTCTCACTATTCCAGAGCTCCTGGCAGCAGCTACAACCAATTGATAACAATTTCAAATTTCTCTTTTATTGTGTACATTGCCACTCATCCCACACAATTCCTCTGCATCATAGAACCCTGTTCTCTCCTTCCTACCTTTTTTTTCAACCTTTAAAGAATGTTGTCATTTCTTTTCCAAATATTACGAGAACTTCAAAGGATTTTCTTTATTTCACTATTTGCACACTTCTTAGATGTATAAATAACAAGAGATCTTATTAGAGGTATGACAAGCTATTGGCTGAGCAGTAATAAATAATGTTATCTCATTCTATTAAAAATTTTGATTCAGATAAAATACTCCAGGTCTTTCACCATTAATTATTATTCCTGTACCTTTTGAAGTATGGACTTTCAGTTCTCAGTTCTCTCTTGTTATTTCTCGAGATTCCCTATAGGCTGGTAACTGACATTAACTCACCATTTATGTTTAGATAGTTACTGTGGAACACCAATTTCTGTTTACAATATGGAAAATGAATCCTGGGGAAATATGTAAAATGCTGTCCTGAATGTCATTGAAATTCATTGTTTTAGACTCTCTAGCAAAGAGTTTCAGGAAATGCAAAGTCTTGTTGCTGAGCTCTCTTATGTGATGTGCCTAAAATTCAGGCAAATCATTGGACAAAAGCAGAAAAAAAGGCAATTATAAGCATGACTCTCAAGAATTTAGATTGTCTCCTTACAACTATTTTCTGACTTGTGTATGTTATTAGCAAATATTTAATATGCTACATTGCTAGAAGCAGCAATGGCTTCTAGTAAAGCATGCTTAATTGAGATTCTTGAGAATGAAATCTAGACTTCACGAATTTTATATCTTACATTAAATCAGAGTTTTTCCTTTTCTTGATGAGCAATATTCTGTGTATTAATTGCTGTACTGGATTTGGAGACTGTAGGGAAATTTTTGTTAGCCCTTTCAGTATTTCTTCTAAATCCAGAATTTTCAGCATTGTATCTGAATGGCCAGACAAGAAGGGTACTGCTGGACACCAAGTAGAGGATTTTTGCTATTTCATGTCTCATTTTATAAACTTAATACAGCCTAAACAGTAAGATTTTTTTTGACTCTTAGGAATCTTCTTTGTAGCTCAATGCTCAATTTACATGTGTTCCTCCATTTCATTTGCACAGCTTCCAATTCTCAGATTAGGGGGTTGTTATCTGTTCTCAGCTGCATCATTTTGTTAGATGGAATTGCATTCTGGTCCTCTTACTCCATTCTTCAGCATAATGTTTTTAGTCAGCCTCTGAACTGACAATGACTTGCAACTTTGTCCTACCAGAAAATGCTTCTTCCTCTCACTACCCACACCACACTACCCACCACCAGACTCCATGGAGTTTGCTGACTAACAGCAAAATTAGGTAAAAGCATCATAGCAAAATGAATTTTTTCAAAGTTTGCTGGATCTTGGAGGTGAAATTAGTGTTTTAAGTTTCTAAACTGTGAGTAAGGTGTATGTTTCATGTCTAAGGCCACAGAACTTAAAAGCAGCTAAATGTGGTTGGGTTTTGTGGGTTTTTCCCCCTCAGTAACAATGAGCAAGCATTTCTACCTACTATTTCCTACAATAATTTTGAAAACATAAGCAGAGGCATAGTAATCAGGTGAGATAAAATAAGGATGATGGTTGTTTTGGGAGATCCTGAGATGCTTTACTGATGGGCTTGGACACAAACTCAAGCATGTCAGGCCATTAGGCAGTGTGTTCATTATTTGAAAAGGATGTCATCACTGTAACACCCAAGCAGCCCACAAAGTTGCTATCTCAGCCTCATGCATTCATCAACACTCCGTAGCCACAGGAATGTTCATTTCAATGTTTACAGCTCAGGAACTGAGCCACAGAAAGACTCATTTGCAGAATACCACGAGAAGTTTGGTAATCCTTGGACTACCACACTTTATAACACACTGATGTTACGCCAGGGTTTGATGAAAATAGCATGTTTCAAATTATGTTTGCATTACAGAGATTCACGGTAAATACACAAAAAAGAAGCCTCTTGTATAAATTTCACATTAAAGTATGGCTGTCATGTTCTGAATGCATTAAGAACTACAGCCATTTCAAATTCTCTAGATACACCTAAAAATAGACATAAACCACAGGGAAAATAACTTATAGCTATGCTAGACAAGTGTTATTGTTATGTAGTGATCATGAACTAGTCAAAACCAAAATTAACTGGTTCTTACCACTCATCAGTGAAGTCCAGTTTTATTGTGCTTGTAGTCGTTCCTTCTGTACTGTAGTGCAAACTTAAAACTGGTTCACCGGCTCCTGTTCGTGGCTTATCACTCTCTGTAAACATGGGGTTGATAAAGTTTGGACAGGCACTAGTAACATACATAAAGTTGCTATAATTCAGAAGATTAATTTAATTATCAAATGTGGTAGCACATTTATAATGCCTGTTTAAGATCTCTTACAGCCCAAGCAAAAAGTTAAAAAGTTTCAGAGTAAACACACCAAATTTGCAATGCTTGAAAAATTGCCTAAAGTTATGTCTAATTACAAGACCAAACAAAGGAGATGCTGTCCTTCAACATGCAAGTAAATAAAATTGCAGGTAGATATGTGTACACACAATATAATCATTAATAAGCAGATCCATTTTATACCAGATATATTAATAGGATTATAATTTTTTTTGGAAGCGGTATTCAGTCTTTTTGCCTCAGCAAACACACATGAAAAAAAGATTACGAGATCCAGACATAATCAGCCTAGAAAAACAACCATCCTCTACTTTGTTACCTACTTAGAACCCGGACAACTAACAGTACCCTTAGGCCTGCTGTAAACTGTCAGTCAATTGTCATAAAAATACTGCAAATTCATGTTTCAAGAGCTTTATGTTTTAAAAAACCCTAATTTATATTATAATAACTGCAAGCAGAAGGGAGGGCTTGCAAAATGAGCTCAATCATGATGTCCAAAAGCAACAAAAGTGAATGGAACTGAAAACTACAGCATGTTGGTCACTCCTCTGCTGCAGAGATGGCTCTAAGCATGTTACTAGGCTCCTTCAGAGCAGAATTGCTCATCCATCCATCCATCCATCCATCCATCCATCCATCCATCCATCCATCCATCCATCCATCCACCCATCCATCCATCCATCCATCCATCCATCCATCCATCCCCCTTGAATAATGTTCACGGTCGCCACCCATCCACAAATGGCAAATTTGCCATCAATCCTGAAGCTGGGCAATACTAACAAGTTCATGGGAAGCACCATCAGATTGAGCCTCACTACAGAGGTGCCATTCTCTCAGAACTCAGAGGGAAGGTTTATTTAGTATCAGACATGGTTCAAATGGCCACTAAAAGCCTCTGCAGTCTTGCTTTTCATGAATATTGAGCTTTTTATCTCAGGATTACTTGGACAGAACCTTCTGTCCTTTCTTTAGGTTACAGAATACAGAAATTGGACTATAAATATCTTTGCAGTATTGGCAGCACACTGACAAGTGTAATAAAGGAAAAGCTCCAGATCATCTTTGTGGAAGTCAGTTAAAACCTAACATTCCATTCAAACACAAGCCTACAAATTTCCCCACTAAAAAGGCTGTTATCATAACACTAATTGGCTACAATACTGCCAGAGGATACTTAATTTTAAAGATACAATTAAATTATAGTAACTGTGAGATAGCACATCAGAATTTAACCTAACAATCAATGCTCATATTTTTAAACTGCTGACAGGCAGAAGCCCACTCACAGGATCACAGTAGTGATCAGCTGTGCCAAAGAACTTTAAATATGCACTTCTACTTGTTCTGAAGAGAAATTTTAAAAATCCAAAACATACCACAAAACCCCCGAAAGATAAATTAGAATATTTTTATGTGAAAGAGAATGAACCCATTACAACCATGATCCTAATAATGCACAAGGTATGGGTCCCACTCTATGGAAAGAAAAGCTTATAGCCCCTTTAAAGTAGAAGTTCCAGTTACATCTTTTTAGAGTGGAGCAAGGATAAAACTGATAAAAAGAAAGTTTATTTAAGGAACTGGAAACTGAAGAAGAAATGTAAAGAAGTATTTTACAGTACTATATAAACAGTTGGAAAAAAAAGTGGCATTCTTTCTTAACTAAACAGGTGCTTTCTCTATTTTTTGACCATTTATGATTTCTAAAATCTCTTTTTATAAAAGTCTGTTCAAACTTTAAGCATCCTTTCCTCAGCAATTAGAAATACTGATCAATCCCATATACTGCACAAGTCACCAGGAACTGATACTGAGAGACTCAAAAGTGACAGAATTGGAGAATTCTTCAGCTTCCTTGTAACAGCTACAGACAAGAGAGATGTTTGAGTTGGGAACCCAGCTAAAGACAGACACTTTCCTGCTGTGAATAATCCAAGACAGCCCTCAAACAATGACTCATGGACTTCCTACTACTGCGCAAGGTTGGCTTCGGCACAAAACCACTTAATGCTGCCAATCAAAGTAACCAAGCATTGCTGTCTACAATGAGCCTAACTGAATATCAGGCTTGTATTTCTTGTGTTAGAATCTCAGTATCTGAAAACCTAACCAAGATGCATAAGGACTGACTACATTTACTCTGGAAGCAATGCTCATATTTGTCCACACCCAAAAAGTTGGAAGAATTGCTGTAGACTTCACTAAAGAGGGCACTGAGAAATTATTTTCACAAGTTTCTGGAAACAGATAGCTGTTAAATTATACTGGATAATAGCATTTTCTTAAATCTACAATAACATGAACTAAAATTGGGATGGGGTCAGTTTCTTTTTTCAAGTAGCTTTAGGGTATAACATAGACACTAATAAGAACAAGAAATTTTTTAAAAGACAGATGAGAGAAGAATATGATAATATACTGCAGAGAATTAGTTGTGTAGTTCAATATTTGATATTGAATTTACACTGCTAATGAAAGCTAAATGAGGGCCTCTGTGAAGAAAATTAATAAGCTATGTCTCCTACAAAACTGAACATTCTTTCAGAGAAGCCACATAAACCCCACAAATCTTCTGTTTCAGGGAGAAATGTGATCGCCAAAGACTGCCCAAATCAGAATGAAGCTCTGCTCTCTCCCACTACTAAGTTCATCCCATCAGGGCAGATCTATTTCACATTGATAATGAAGGGAAGGAGAGGAAAAGTGCTACAAATTCTGTGATTCAGGCAACTCAGTTTATTAATCTAGTTGCCAACTCTAGCAGGGTAATCACTGCTACAAAGCTGTAGCTATCTAAATTCTATTCCAAATTCCTCAAAAATGCCTTGAAACTTTACTTAATTTTACAACCAAACACAAGATCTTTTGAAGATACTATCAACAACTTAGTTATTTCATAAACAACCCTGTCCTAAAGCACACTCCCATGAAATGGTCCATTCTCCATGTGCCTACAGGAAGAAGGTACTTTTCAACTACCACTCTTAAAACTGAAGACAAAATTTCATTCATAACCTTACATGACAAACAAATCCACAAACCTAAACTGCACAACTGATGGCAACACCCTTCTTTTTCCCTTAGAAAATGAACCTGTCCAAGTTTAACTTCACAGAGGCTGGGGCTCTCAACTATAAAGGGGAAAGTGCATAAGGACAAGTTCGCAGATTGAATTTTCTAGTTAAATTAACACTATAAGGAACTTCAAGCCAGTTTTCCACATCTCAAGCGCTGCCCTGTTCATTCATTTACTAGCAACCTCATGAGAAGAGGACAGATGATTTCTCATTTAAAAAAACCCAAAATAATTCCTATCCAGCACTATATTCTGTATGAAGATCAAAGATAGATACTTCTGGAAGGGAGAAAAATTGATCCAAAGAGGAGAAAATAAGTGGTGTATTTCAGAAAATAGTAATTCTGTAGGAAGGCTGAACACATGAAATTTTAATCAGGCCTCAGGTTCCCTCTTTACTCATTCCAATACAGGCAGTACCTTAAAATCCTAACATTGCAATAGATCTAAGGCCAGCCCTCCACTATTACAATCACAGTCCAAAACATTTTAAAATTATTCAGTGCTAAATTAAGAGAAGACAGGAATAAGAAGGAAAGGTAATTCTGTATGAAAAGAACTGTTATGACTTCATTAACTATTTCCACTATTTTGAGACTTCAAATAGAAGTGAAACTAATGCAGTTTAACTTCAGAAATCCAACTCAATCTCAGCAAATTATTCTTTCTGGTTATAATTTAAACAACAGGTTTCCTAATAAATTTGCTCTTTTTTCAAATTCCTAGTTTTCCAAATTAGAAGTAACATTTTCTGCCAACAAAACAGAAAAACATTGCCTTAAAACAATTGGAAAACTGATGTACTGAAAAACAAATGTATTTGGGGCTTTTGTTTGCATATTAAAAAACCTGAAGTGCTTCTATAAGAGGGAATCTCTTCTCTTAGTTCAAATAACTTAATATAGAAAAAATGAGAGTTTTTCCAAATTTTTACAGTTATAAGAATCTCAGGAAACTTACAGACTTTTCTGTGTTAGTTCTAGATTATTCTATTTTGATCAAATAGTTTTATTCTGAGTTCAGAACAGAGAGCATAACTTGTCCACTTGTTATAATCAGGTTTTCCAGCTAAACCTCACTATTGGAACAATGTGTACTACTAAACCATGAATAACTAGCAAATTTACACAATGATGTTTAAGGCTATTTCATCACAAAATGTATTTCCACAAAACGAATTTATTTTGTCAAGGTGCAGCTTGATATTTTTTCCCAACATTTTGGCATCCTAAAATAAACCATAATCTCAAGAGTTGCCAAACAGACTATTTTTCAGAAGTAGGATTTCAAAATGGCTTTCTAGTTTAGAATGTGAAAGAAGACAAAGCTGTTCTATGGCATTTAAGCCACTAAATCTCTACAGAGGCTTTGATATGGAAGCATAATGCAGAGTGTATGGCAATCTATTTTTAAATTAGCATCTATCACTCCTTAATTATTCAGCCATAAATGTTCCCTACATGACATTGATGCAGCTCGAATAGGGTCACCTATGGCCCACTTCAGTGCTCACAGTTTGGAGACTGAGGCATAATGGGCACAGAGAAAGCTCACAAGCATTCTGTCCACCCCCAGTCCATAGGGATCCTACAACAAACACCAGTACTCCCTTTAGTAGGAAGGGTGAAGGACAAGGGGATACAGAGGGAAGATACACCTCAGTGCAGTGGGTGATCTGGAGTTACTCAAACTGTGCAGGAATCACAAAGCTGCAGATGACTCATGCATAAGACAAATTAACGTGGCATTATGAGATTAAAGGTTATTTCAATCTTGATATCTGCCCTTTGATCCAAGAAGAATCATTCAGAAAAAAACACAACCTCTTTAAATAATTCATTTTACTTTGCATTTGACAAAAATATTCCCACTGTCTCTAGAATACATGAGATATTTACTGTACCTACACTGAACTGTAGTAATTGCATGAAGAATTGAGCTTAGGATGGCTTTCAAAAACAACAAATAACCTCACTCTATTAATCATACTGATCATTAAATAATGAGTTTCCAGCAGATCTGCTTACAGAATTCTACTTTATGTGGATGAACAGCATTTTTAGACTGTTTCTTATCATGAAAAGCAACTTTAAAAGGAAGCATTGCAATCAGCTATGGCTGGGTATAGCGCATTTCCTGTCACACGCACCCTGTGGCTCATCAAGTGACATGGATCCAAGCTGTTTGTTAACCACTGAAGAAGGAGAATCTGAAACAAAAACGAGATTTCAACTTAAAACATAAGCAGCAGAGAACTGCACAGCAATGTCACGATCATATGTTAGTTTAAAATAAAAAAAGCAGCAACATAAGGAAGCTTTGGGTTTGTTTAATGAGCAGCCAGCCATATTGCATTTTCTAGGCATGACAGAAGCAAAGCCACTTGTTTTAAACCATTATTTATTCATTGAACAGCCTGAAGCTTGCTGATATGTTGATAATAAAAATGCCTGTCCATTACCAAATATTTTACTGTGTTCTTCACAGTTC
Source organism: Notiomystis cincta (assembly GCA_013398075.1). Taxonomy (NCBI): domain Eukaryota; kingdom Metazoa; phylum Chordata; class Aves; order Passeriformes; family Notiomystidae; genus Notiomystis; species Notiomystis cincta. Next base: position 48,129 of record VZRX01014002.1, read on the forward strand.
TGACATGTCAGGAAAAAACACTGAAAAGTCATGACTCCTAGAGCCCTTGCTCCAACTACCAAATGATACCAGTATTTCACATCATGTGCTAAATGTGAATTTCAGAATATTTATACTTTAGCATAAAATACTCCATGGCATGTCAGTACCTCTAATATTTAAATACTGTTTTAATAATGTTTTAAAACATCAAAGCACCAAAATACACCACACTTATTTGACAGTTTGGTCGTTCTGAATTCTTAGATGTTGCACCTCTGATGACTGAGAACAAGTCTTGATGAGTTTATCACAGTACCACACCCGTCAGTCTTACAAGAATCCCCATCAACCACATAAACAAACAAACAAACAAACAAACAAATAAAATAATCATACCTCCCCCAGCAGATAAATGCCTTCTTTCCCCCCTGGACACTAGCAGTTAATAACTATCACCAGCACTCATTCATTGCACAGACAGAATAGAGGCAATATTCAGTATTTTCTGTGAGACTATTTCCCTTGTCACCTCTGAAGACCAGATCTTACTTCTGCATTATCTGAAGATGAACTGATGTACATAGATTAATGCAGCATTTCAAAGATATTGGCTAGACTATCATATCTTGGTTCCACTTGTTAATCTTCTGTTATAAACAAATTCATCCTAAACTAAAAAGATTTAATATCCTGTATTACAAACTGAGTCACAGTCTGCCAACATCACAGCATGCTAAAAGAATTTTAACGTAAATTTAAATCCTATACAAGGAAAGCAATAAAATAATACTCTCTCCTACAGGAAGCTCCCTTCCAGCTTTGAGCCAGGATCACCAGTGTGACCTATTTTGTAGTACAGCCATAAAACCTGCTAAATTGACCAAGCTGCTTTAAATATATATATTCTCAAGCAGTACTTCATTCCCAGCCATTGGTGCAAGCATGGCAGTGTGTTCCTTTGCTACACTGATTTCCAGGTGCAGGGAAGGGGAGGAGGAGCAAAGGAAAGAGACCAGGAAAGTCTGAGGCAGTGTGTTCTGAAGGCTGCCTTGTTTTGGGAACTGGGCTCACACAGCTTATTTCTGTAACTGAGGAACATTAAATTGGTTCTGGTTTGTTTTCCCTGTTCAACCATGCCCATGCCTTGCACCAAGCAAACCTAAGTCAGGCCACAGAATTTATCATCTAGATTTATGGCACATAGCTATTAAGTAGCAGATTTGTAGCATTAATATATTTCACTTTCCAAAAGTGAAGTGTGCTTTACATATAATATCTAAATTAGAAGAGAAGTATTTACAGGAGAGTTTTTTTAATGGAATAGTAAGTCACTGTTTAGAATGTAAATCAGAGCAAAGATTCTCCACGTCATGAGCTGATCTCCTTGTGTTCCAGCTGACTCAGCACAGGAATCTGTGTCTCTTTCAAGGGCTGGCTTTGATCTCTGACTCACAAAGTGCATGACTGGGATTAACTTGTATCAAAAGTACTAAAGGGAGGGGAGGTCCTGGATTGCAAGCTGAGAAACCTAGTGCATGACAGTGATTCCAGCCATGCTCAGCTCCTGCACTCCAATCCTTTCCAAAAGCTCACATGCCCTTGTTTAAAAGGTGTTTTGTGCTGCCAAATATTTCGCTTGGCTGGAAAAGCTCATCTCATCAACTCCATAATTCAGACCTGTATGATCAGAAGATGGAACAAATATATTTTATTTAGAAACAGAAGAAATTACATCTACTACCCTTAACAGCATCTCTAATTTTATTCAGACCTCACACTATACAGCAGTAAGTAAAAAAGTAGGTATGTTTTGCCATATGCATTGTTCAATCACAGCAAGTGAAAATGAAAAGGTTTCTAGGTAGAAGTCCATGCCAACTTAAATCTCCCACATCTCACTATTACATCCAAGGCTCCAGACAACTTTGTGAATGCATTTCACTTTAATAAATGAATATTTAATCAACATACAGGAAAACATCCTAAATACCTGAATTAGCATGGTTAAGAAAAGAGTTGTTTGTAGCAATTTGAAACATTCTTCTTTCATTTTTCAAGTGCCCTGAAGCCACAGAACACCAGCACCCCCTGAAGTGGCTCTGCAGTCTGGAACCCCCTGGCTCAGGCAGGGAAAGCGTGACCATGAAACCAGCCTAGGGAAGTTCAGGTAAATGCCTCTTTTTTTAATATATGGCTTTGTTTTGTAAAAAAGTCTGAAAAAAATACTTTCATAATTTCTTATAAAACTTTTGAAAAAAAAAAGTATTACCAAAACTGTGCCATATAGTTAAAAAAACAAACAAAAATCCAAACTCTTACCTGAGCCTTCACAGGCTGGGTCTACATCCCAGGCAGTTCATCACTGGTTGTAATGTCACCAGTACATTCTAAACTGGAGCACCAGTTAAAGAGGGAACTGGAGATTCATAAATTTGGGGAACCTCAAACAGAAAATAGAAGATAATTTTAAGGTCAGTTACATGCTGAAGGATCTTCCTGTAGTTTGGGCAATCAGCACCTGACTTCATCAAAATACTAGCATGCCACCTCGGTTTTGGTTGAAAAAAATTCCTCCTTACATCACCAGCTTCAGGGAGAGGTCTAAAGCAGTGAGACCTGTTTTAAAAGTCCTAAACGTGACACATGGAGAGGAATCTAAGAAATTAAATACTTGATTTAATAACTATGAATACTTGCTTTGCAAAGTGAATTAGCGCTCAGTTACATATTATGGACTTAAAATAGACATTTCTACATCTAGGTGTTTGCAAAGAATCTAGTAATAAAAACTGCAGTCATTCCCTTGTTCTTCTCCAAAAGCTTTAACACAGAAATGAAGGTCCAGTTTGCACTGCTTTAAAGACTGACTGTAGAGATCAACCAAAAGTTTTTTTAAAAAGTCAATTTTCAGCACAGGTTCTGCAATATGCCAGCATGCACATATATATATCTGCATTCCACAACAAATGCAGCCTAAATCAAATTTTATTCCTCAGGAAAAAAAAAAAAGGCTCATATTGATTCATGTTTTTGTGGGTAAGATTAGGTGCAATGATAACTACAGGAACCCTTGATCAATAATATCTATACTATCTATAATATGTTTTTTCTTTTTCACTTCATGATCAGCTGGTTCATGTTTCTATTACTTTTCAAATTGAATTCTATCTCCTTAAAAGCTCTCAGAATGAAAAGTGATGTAGTAATGGTGATGCATATGTGGCATAACAGCAATAACAGGTTAAAAAGGTTGACTGGTGATGCATATGTGGCATAACAGCAATAACAGGTTAAAAAGGTTGACTTTCTTTGCTGTTTGCGTATAACACATAAATGCAGTTATTTAAATACTGCACAGGATCTAAATGATACGAAATGCCACAAAAATGCAAGCAAAAACTAGGCTTTGTGGGAGAAACCATACATTAAATAAAAATCCAAACTAAATGGAAAGATTTACCCACAGTCCCCTAATTAAATAGAGTGGCTACCAAAAAAAATCTGAATCTATTCAATACCTAAGCAAACGCTTGAAGACAAAATAGACCTGACACATGCAGCACACACTGCTAAAATTCAGCCAAATTCCAAATTTACACAATACTTAAGAGGGGTATCCACCAAAACAAAGTCTTCTGTCATCTGTGACCGTTTGTCTCAAAGTCGAATAGTGACTCATTACTCATCTCACTTTCACATTCAAAAATATAAACTTTTGACCATATTTTTCTACATAGTGAAGGTTAACTACTACAGATTGATCTTACAAATCCTCATGTAACTGGGAGACAGAATAACTATCACAGACTAATTTTCTATTAAACATGTAAAAGCTTTCAGCTCTTGACCTTTTGTACTTGTAATTTCTTACATGACTGGGATATTTTTTCTCCTCCTACTTGAGCTGCTGTGGTTGCAACAATAAGGATTAATAATGAAGTACAAGTCAGAAGAAGTGGCCTCAGTCTCATACTGTATTCCCTCCAAAATTGCAAGTGCAAATTACACAGGTTTTACCAGAGCAGGGACTGAGAACTTGCAGAGACATTTTGGGGTGTAATTTTTTGTTTGAAAATTTACAACTAGCATGTGCCTGAAAACTGAACACCTGCCTCATGACAGGGCAGCAAAGACAACCTTTCAGGAAAAAAAAAATAATTATAGGGTCTCTGTATAGGAATTCATTACTTTTAAAAGACCCCCAATAACCCAAAATTGATCATTTACTTTTCTCCTACCATATTTCTGAAAAGTCACAGGGTTAGAAAACAACTGTGTCTATGGAGAAGCAAGAGACCAAAAATGACCAGCTCTGGTTTTCCAAATGAATAGATTACAAATAACCAACTTCCAAAAATAAATCTCGGGAGGTCAGAAAAGGAAAACAAAACGAAGTAACTTTCATAAAAAGAAATGAGCAAGTACAGAGAATATCTCCATGTCTGGAGTGCAGAAATCTTATGAAGTAAATCAACAATGCAAAGGTGATCCCCAGTCAAGAGAAATGAGCTTCATTTGTTCCTTCCCATATCAGGGGAAGGAGGAATGCAATGAAAGAAGCCACTGAAGCATAACAGGAATATCCTGTATTTACACATAAAAATAGAAAGGAAAAGACAATGTAATCTTTTATCAAATTTCAAGAACTAATTGACCAAACACATTAAATATTTTTAAATTTAAATTTCTCCTTTTGTATCTTCCACTGTCTATACTGCTGAAGGCAACAATTCCACCCATCAGACCAAACCTCAAGAATATACATCATAGTGAGCTGGAGGTCAGATCGCAAAATGGTTCCCCCTTTGTCTCCCCAGAAAATAAATGTTTCCAGAGCACTGAGTAAATCTGTCTTTCAAAACAATTATCTAATAAGTAAAATGGTTAAAAAAAATTTGCAGGTTCATTGTCATTACACGCAGAAAGAGATCAATATTTGAATATTTGTTTCCTCCAAGGCTGTGTATGTGTTCTGTGGTTCCTGATGATCCCAAACATAGCATTGCATGTTTCTGAGCGCTCCTGTACAGTTCTAAGCACATGGGAATTCAAAACTGAGAGGCAATGCTAGGGGGGTCCAAACCATGTACAGTACCCCTCTGACTCCCAGTCAAAGCAATTATTTAGCTTAAACCTTCACATTTGGGGCAGTGTGGATGCTACAGTGTGCTGTAGGAACCCTACAGGCAGCAGAGAGTAAAAAAACTACACTGCATTCTTGAAGGAGCAGTAAAAAAGAGTTGGGAGAGATGTATCAAGCAAAACCCAGATCAACACACCCTTCAGAGGTAGTAAAATCCCCACAGATAAACCTCCAGACATGGCTGTAAACAAACTTTATTCCCTAACTCAATTCAGTGGGAAGCAATTCATTAAAAAATTACAAATTAAGCCATTCTGGAAAGAAAATGGAAGATCACATTCTATTGACTGTGTTAGTTATGATTTTCCCTCTATCGATACTTATCTTTGAGTTAATAAATTCTGATGTTCAGTTTGCTAAAACAAAGAAGCAAACAAACAACAAAAGCAAAATTGGTAGATTTTTGGGGTGTTTTTTTTTGTCCTGGCAGCAAACTGCAGCCCTCTACAAGGCCACTGCTACCACTGCTGTTCCTGTTCTCCTCCTACAGGTAAGAGGCACCCATGGTTGCCATCCCTAGGACAGGCACACATCCCTCCCAGGATGTACTAGTTTCCAAAACATTCTAAAACCTCACTGCAGTATTTTCTAGTGTAGAAAGTTATTCAAAACTCTAACTGCATATTGTGACTAGAGCATCAGCCCCTGTTACATCAAATTGTTCTGTAGGGCTCCAGATTAAGGAATTGATTGAACCATGGCAAGGCAGCTGTGAATGTGTGACACAATCCTTAAAAGCAATTTAGCCACATCTCGACTGTCACAGGATTTATCCACAGAAGAGACACTGCTGGACATAACTTTGCAACACAAAATACACTGAATTTTCACACAGCATGCAGCTCACTCATTTTTACATGGTGCCACAACAAAGTTTGCTTCAAGTTTATGCTTTAGGGTTTGCCTCTTTATTCATATGCATGCTTCTGCTCTAGCCTTCTCAAATATGTTATTGCAAACATATTTGAGGCTTTCTTGTAATAATTTTTAATTGCAAAAAGACATGAGAGAAAGAGGATGGTGAAATGAAAAGTTGCTCTACTCAAAAAAAGGAGAGCATATCTGGGGACTTCGGCTAGGTACAAGTATTTTCACTACAATTATTGTAAAACCACAGCAGCGAAGAGTGCCAAAACTCTGTTTTGCTGAATTGTTACTCTGATTTAGAACATATGCCAGCCCAAAGCCAAGTCGTAAATGTTACTGTTGGATACAAGTAGCACCAAAGTGCAATTTCAAGTGCATAATTCTGGTTCTACTCAGGACACAGCAATTTCTTGCTCAGCTGCAATAATGACCATTGCAAAAACCTGATACCATGCACCTAGAAAACCATTTCCACACAGTATATCATTCAATCAAACATGTTAGATCAATAAACCTGTCCATACAAGTGTTTCCCTGACCATGTGATGATAAACACCACCACATGCAAGGCAAGACAAGCAGCGAATGCAGGAAATGCCTTGTTCTGGAGGAGAAGCATCTCAGCAAACAACAGCAGCACAAACTACAGCTACATCATCTGCTGGAGAAACCTTGGCAAGTGACAACCTGCTGCCTGAGGGTCCTGTGAGGAGCCCTTAGGGGAGGCCTGCTCAGAAGAGGAGGGCTGTGGTGCAGAACCCTCAGCCAGCTCTCGCTGTCTCTGCTGTTCTGCCTTCTTAAGCCTCAGTCGTTGCAGGCCCCTACGGATTATTGCTAACTCAGGTCCCATTAACTCTGACAAACAGGGAGGGGAGACAGAGAAAGGGTAAAGAGAGAAGCATTCAGCAATCAATATACAGAACAGAGAGGAGGGTGGGGGGACTGACCTTAGAGAGGAGCAACAGGTACTAGGTGTCATTACAGTGAAAAAAAAATTACTAAACCCAGGATTAATAAAACCGAAATATTGAAATTGGTTTTCTCTTCCTAAAGGCGTGAATCATAGGACTCAAAAGTCCAGGATTCATGCCATATCATACAATCCCCTCCCCATCTCAAGCAATAAAACCATTTAACAAAGAATTATTTAAGAAAAATAGATACAGTGTGGTTAAGTCAAAACAAAGCACACAACAGATGTATGCATTTTTATGTTCCTAACACACAGAACAAATGAGATATTTGTGGTGTAAAACTATGCAACTGTGATCTACAGGTAAGTTTTTTAAATTAATGTAATAGCTTCCTGATGTTTCCAAAATAAAAAAAAAAGTATATTTTGATCAAAACAAACCAGTGCAAAAAGTAAACTGGAACTGTGGAAGAGGTGGCAGAACAACAGCTAAACCAAAAATACATTTCACTATGAACTCATTTTTAATTTCAGACATTCCCCGTGGTTGAGGATTCAGAGTCTGAAATCACTGTTAAGTGGTCCTACAGACAAAGTAATTTATTGGACCATAAGCAACTCTTAGTATCATCCTCTTAATAATTATTCTTTTACTTCCACCTTTAGAGGCTTCACCATTTTCATCATTATGTCTTTTTTCATCTGCCAGTTAAACTATTTTGGCATGTCAAGTTCATTGCCTGATTACCAGTACTTTTGCAAACTGCTATAAAATGAGGTGTCCAAGCCATTTTTTATGCTTGCCATGACCTTTTCAGATTTCTTCTCCACTTACATAAAAGTTCTGTTGGAAGTGCTTCTCCTTAAACAACACAGCTTGTGTCTTTAATAACAGTGTCTGAATCACAATAAAATGTTAAAACAGTAGAGAGCATTACATAGGCATGGAGCCTTTCATCCAGTAAAAGCTGAACAAATATTCTGTATCCCTCATCCACACAGTGAAACAAATAAATTTTTAATTTTCTTTTATAAAGAGAAATAAATCCAAAACCAGAATCCAATAATTGGAAAGTCAATGATGAGCACCAGTTAATACTGAATGGTCATGAGGTTTAATGTACTTAGTCTAAGATCAGTTCCAGAATAAACATCCTCTCAGTTTATGGTCGATAAGGTATAACAAAAAATATAAACATATAGTTCCTAAAAGGAACATGGCATCAGAGAGATTTGCTATGAATAGTTTGTGTGTGCCACAAACATTTATGGAAATAAAAACTCCAAACAGCCTAGACAATATTTTAAAGGAAATTTCAGTGATGCCTAAAATTGCAGTTTTCAGTACTTGCTGCTCCTTCAGTTCCACTCAGTTCAGAGACAGCCACAATTTCAGATGTAACAAGAACTACAGTAGCAAATACAAAAAATAGCTGCTATCCTGGATATGTTCAGTGACAACATATTTTAATATATTGCAGAACATCTAAGCAAATGTTTATTTTGCCAGCAAATGGACTGAGGAAATAGAAATAAATAAAAGTCCCAGTTATTGTCACATTCCTATTCAAAATTTAAAAGCAGTTACCTCATACCAGAACATATATTAGGGTTAAGCTTTATACTAATGAGCCAACTGGCCCCCTGCATCCCCTCCCAATGGTACCAATGTGTACCTGGAAATTTACTCATAAGAAAAACTGTATTATATTTTACTGTTTGTTGTGCCAGGTGTTTATTAGTGGTTTAAAACATCAGCATCTTAAAACCAATATACAAAAATTAAAGGTTACCACTGAATGGCCCAAGCAGGGCAAGAAAATAAATTTGTTGTATTTTTCCTCAGTGACAAGCATGACAGTCTTGAGCAACTGTTCTCATTATATATATAAATATTATTAAAATGTACTGGCAGTAACAGGCTACTGAGGTTTTGCACCAATTTTGTTGTTTAATTGTAACTTAAATGTTCAAAATTCTAGAATACATATTCTGCTAAAGAGACCTATCCCATCAAGCTCCAGCACTAAACCATTTCTGTACTGACACTATTTTGAACAGGTACTTCTTTTCTTAAAGTTTTAAAAAGTAATTCAGATGTAGAAGCTCAAATGCTCACCACATGATACATTTTCTGGAACACCAACCAAATAATATATTTGAACTGTAATACTTATGCAAAGGTATTATTATTTCAAACACAGGATTACGACAAGTGCTCATGTTCAGTGCAGAAATCTGTAGAAATTATTTATGGAAAGCTGTTTACAGGCCTGGGTTAGGTATTCATGCTCTGATTCTGATCAAGTAATTTCCTGAAAACATATTCTTCATTCGTGGCTCTTTGCTACAATATTCAAACTTGTATCTGCCATGACTTTACACAAAATCGTGGCTCAAAACCTCTTTTTTCCTTCTTCCACCTTCCAAAATGCCTCCTCAGTCATGCACCTCTTACAACACACTTGTGTCTGGGCTTCCTACTGAGCCCCATTGTATTTAAGGTATTCCTACTAGCACTTTCCCTCTCTTGCCACCCCAGAAAAGCAGCAGGTTTATTCACTTTTAAAGGTGGGTGAACCAGCCCAGGGAACCCTGTCCTTGAAGCACAGGGCAATGTTTGCAGAGAGATTTGTAGACTACAGACTGAGTATATAAAATCTCACAAGTGGGCACAGCCATGGATTACCAGGGTACATAAACACTGCAAAATGGACATTCCCAGCCCAGCCTGCTCATTCACAAATCTAGTGCTACCCCTCTGCCATGAATGCCCAGGAGCTTCCCCTCTCCCTGAACTCACACATGTTACCCAAAGACTCGTTTTACTGTAACTCCAGCGTCTCATTTGCACTGCTTCTGAAACAGCATGCTTATGAGGTGTGCAAACACCTTGTACTATTAAATTTCCACCTGCAGGAGTCCTGTAGACAATTTTAAGCTGCCAATCTGACACCTTGCTTAGGTTTAGTCAGATAATCTATCAAAAATTACACAGCAAATTAGAAAGTATCCACTGTCAACCAACCATCACCACTCCTTTCAAAACTAAATATCTTCTGAAGTCCAAAGTAACACTGGGAAAGAGAAAATGCACTTAGAGAAGAGCTGGATTAAGAAATAACAACTTCAGCTTCATGCTAGCAGAATAAACTTTTGCTTAGAAATTCAAGCAGATTCAGAGAAAAAGATTTTTCTGGTCAGCATAGGTTCCTTAAAATGCAGGCTAGAAAATGCATTACAATTCCAGAAATGCTCTCTGGTGCATTATCTTTACGAAACCCACAAAGTTTCAATGACATAGCTTGAAGCAATTGTTTTTAATATGGTAGATACTCTCCTGGCCACTCTAAGTTCCAGAATAAGCCATATACTTTTAAAAATAAATAAGTAGATCAAAATGAACCTTTGGTATTGGTATATGTGTTCTTTGATGGCTATCCCTCTGGATCAAAAGTAGTGGCAGCTAAACTGGGATGCACTGAATTAGAGTAGACCCCTTAATCATCTTCTTGTGTGTGTGTATTGTGAAAAAACTTGAGATTGCAGCAAGCTGACACTTGCTGATATTAATAAAAAACATAGGTGACTAAAAGCCTCTGTTCCTAAATAAACTTTTTATAATTTTCTAAATTTCCTGTGTGTATTGCCATTTTTCTGCTCACTGTTTATAATCTCTAAATAAGTACCAGACTAATTGCAAGGTTTAAAAAGAAATAGTGAGATGTTTCATGAATTTCAACTTGTGTCTTCATCTTCCCTGTCTTTCAGATACCAGGTACCACATCATTTCTCACTCATCCAGAGATTTTGGCTGCAGCAGCCACAGTACATTGAATGGCACACTCTTCCCTGGGAAATCCCCATCTCTCCAGTACTCCAGAATATAAAATTTAAGGCCTGAAAATGCTATCAGTCATCTTTCCAAAGACAAAGAGCTTGATTTTTTTATAACAGAAACTGTGTAAGACAAAAGGTCTAAACCTGTCAGTCTTTCAGGTTACATTGGCCTTTCCACTATAACTGTGAGGCCTAGAAACTCACCTTAAAGAAGTAAAAATAAACTCTTGTGCAAATATTCCACTCTAAAGGCTGTGGCATTGAGAAGGAAAAGGTCAAGTCAAAGCATAATGTGCTCTGTAACAACTCAAATTAACTTCTGACATTCTGACAGCAGAATATACTCCCTTCTTTTTCCCCCAAGAAGAATGTAAATCTGTATTAAACACAGATGAGTTTCTTCAAGGTAGACGAACTTTAATATCAATATGTGGTATAATTTATTAACCAATAATGGAATGTCATGCCAGGTGAGCCTTGTTTATCCAAATACTTTTGAGAAGCTAAAACCCAACACTACTGACTCTGAAATGTTGAGGATGGAGGTTCCTCCTGAAGGAGACATCCTCTACCTCCCCTGATTGTAACAGGCACAGGTTCTGCTATTCATTGCACTGATGCTGCTACAGCCACATCCCAGTGGAAGAGGGCAAGATGCTACTGCACTCCATGAAGACAACAGTAAATTTAGAAAAGAAAAAGGCAAAAACCTTTTATTTTTACTTCAAAAGACAATACTGGTTATCCCCTTGGAAATTTCTTTTTCAGACCAAGGTATAGAGTTGATGGTTTTACCCCTTCTTTAAATCACAGCTGCAACCACTTGGTAACTATAAAACACCTAAGTCTCATTAAGGACGTGCAAGGACAAAAACACATGGAGATCAATTACCCAAAATATCCTAAAAGAGAATTATTTCTTATTGAAATTGTTTCTTATTTCTCATAAACCATGACAAGATGGATTTCTTCTCACCAGACTGATGCAGCACAGGCTGAGTTGAGGCCCCTAATGAAGGCCTTTGTTCGTTATCAGGAGAAGACAGTAATGAAGTTGAAGGGGGACTTTCTGTCGAAGATGATGTTGAAGGAGCTTGAGCTGACATGGTAGAAGAGGAAGATGATGGAAGCTGTTCAGAACCATCTACTTCCATTGCAGTTTCTGATTCTCTACTAGGAGGTGCCACGTTATTAGTAGCAGGAGCATCTGTCCGATTAGTCCCACCTTTGATTAAAACAGAACAAAAAAGCAAGAAAAAGAGCTCAAAAGTAAATTTACTCTGCCTCTAAAGATCCCTTTGCACTACCATTCCTATGGCAAATAAATGTGGTCAGTTCTTCAGTGCACTAAAATGTTGTTTACACCTAGGAAAGGCTGATATTGCAAGCCTGCACATCCACTATAAACACAATTTCTGTTGTAATCATTGTTGAAAAGAAGGAAATCACCTCTGGATCGTGATCTTCCTCGTCCTCGATTGCTCTGTGCAACTTCACTGGCTTCTTCAAACCACCTTGACAGCATGTCTGACATCCTCTGCATCAGAGAGACATTGGGGCTCTGCTCCCCTGTGGAACAAGTAATGCTGAAGTTTTACCTACAAGTTTACCAAAAAGTACCTTCCTCCCCCCCTCATTTCTTGCAGGAACAGAGACTACCCCTCACCCCTTTCTCCCACAAGAAACAGTTCCCTTCCACCTGTTCCAGTGCCCCTGTGTATCTTCATTTCCACACTACAGGTCTCTGACCCTCTGCTGAGATCCCTCATTCCCCTCCAGTACCTCAAGCAAAGGAGCTCTGACCTTAAAACCCAAAAAATGGAATTGCAACAGCCAAAGCAAACAGACTAAAAGGCAATTGATGCCATAGGAAATATTATCAACAGGTTCAAAAAAGGGATTACAGAAGTCCACAAGGAATAGAACCACACACAAATTCTAAAGGAGCAGATGGGATCATACCCTCCAGTGTTTCTCATCCAGTCATTCCAAATACTGGAGGAGCAACAAAGACAGACTAAGGTAAGAGGATAGGCTCATGTTCTCTCCTTTAACAGCATATCCTACTGCCTGTGTCAGGTACAGAATCCTAAACACTTCTATTCTAATTTGGGGAAGCAGGAAGATGAGAACACCAGCATAGAAAAGCTGGAAAGGGAAACTGTAGGCAGAAAAGGAAGGAAGATTTAAGGGAACTACAATCAAATACTGGAAACCCCACAGCTTTGTCAGACTGAAAAAGAAACACATTATTAGATGAAGGTTAAGATGACAAAAAATGCTCTGCCCTGCTTTGGTATGCCATTTTTGATACCTAAGCATAGCTTTGGAAATGCTGTATTTACTGAAATCTCCAGCAATTGAGTAACACATTATAAACATGAAAATACAAGCATAAAAATTAGCCACACTGTGTTACTAAATGACATTATAAAAATGAAAAGTATAGTATTAGAATCCTATTGCTTTGAATTCCAGTCCCCTAATGGAACCATTAAAGAGCATGTCATTTGTAATTGTGATTGCATGTGAGGTGTGACTGGAAAAAAAACCAAGTAAGTGCTGGTGTTAGTCCCTGAGCAATGACAAAGAAAAAAAAGCTCTCCTTTACTTACATCAGCCTAACTGAAGCAATATCATTTTCCTGGTAAGAATATTTTCAATTTTAAAAACCATTGTACAATAGCAGTTCTGTGTTAAACTCAAAAAAAACCATCTTAAAGCTTTTGCTGCTTGTTAAAACAAGGACAATCTGAAGCACGTAATTCAGGAATACTTAAAAAAAATGGAAGATAAAACCCAAACCAAATCAAGACAAAAAATTCCAATAAAACACAGCAGCAAAGATAACAACTCCCCTCCAAATGCAAATGCTTTTACCATCTCTCTCCCTCTCACTCTCAGGCCTTGCTCTTGGCCCAGTATCTGACCAATCCCCTCTGAGCCGCAGACGTTTAACTGGAGGCTGACGTAACTGGGGGAGAGAAAAAAAGAGAAAAAAGCATTACACAGCTATTTATGTTCTACAGTACAGGATTCTAAGCCTAAACATAAATCTCAATTTTCTTAAGTCACCTAAATTCTTATCTGTCACCAAAACACAGAATGTCAGCCTTATGTTCAGACCAACCATGAATAAGCACAACTTATCAATAAAATGCACCAGTTTAAGCTTCAACAGCCTAAATACATGACTCCCAGAACTATGCAGATTTTATTTCAAACTAACTCTATTATGTTAATTGAATCTTTCTATAATGACCAATAATGAGCAAAGTTTTCTTGAATGCAGCCTGAATTCTGCAGAAATAATCACCTCTTCACATTAAAAACTATATGGGAGCTTCAGTTTAACAGAATATGGACTTGCAATTAAGCAAAAGGAAAAAACAATCAGACATGAAAAAAAAAAGAGGAAATTTTATGCAAATAAACTCCAGTTTATTTTTTAATCTATTTTCTTTTTAATTTTTATAACACTTTTTTTGCAGCAGGAAGTATAAAACAATCACTAAATGGGTGGTGTTACTTTCAGCAACTTCAAGAGAAACAGAGAGTGCTTTGCTCATTTAGAAAGGCAGGTCAAAGTTTGAAATCAAGTGTTTTGGCTGGATATTTCTGGCCTTAACAAAAACACAAAAAGAAACCAACCAAAAAACCAGCCAACCAACCAAAAAATCATGCTGATAATTTTAAACTAAATGCAAAGGCCCTGTGGTGAAAGCATATTGAAGTGTTAACTTTCATAACTCCACCAGCAGATTGGAGAAGTCTTTGCATTTCTTCTACTCTATACAACTTTAAGCCAGGCTGAAATAAAAATTCCCAAGCAACAACACTTTCAGGGATAACAACAAGGACAAAGACTAAGCATTTAAAAGCAAAATTATGTTGTGTTGCTGACTAAGAAAACACATCACGTAAAATGTGTTGGAAAATGTATAAAAATGGCTCCAAACAGGTTCTAAGGGGGAAGGAAATGTCAACATCACACTTCACACACAAAGAGGAAAGAGAAATTATCATTATCATCACATTGATTCTGCAGGGGAGGATGGGAGGATGCTGACAACTCCTTGTGAACTCCCTTGTGGCCTCAGACTAAACATGAGGAACTTGGGATACAGAGTTTGTGAAAGGGTGAGCAAAATACCAGAAAAAGAGCAGTGGATGGTTGGGGGAGAGACAGAAGCAACTTCACTACAGTTAAAGACATTTTTTATACTGATCAGAAAATTTAGACTGGAAGGGTCAGCATCATTGTTACTGAGCTGATAATAAACAACTGCTTGAGTTTTGAAAATTTTAATACTGCTCAGTAACAGTGGCTCACCTCCTTGATGTCAACATCTTGTACTCCCTCATATCTGTCATGAAATGGTAACTTTACGAAGGAGTAATAACATTTGATTTCAAGGAACATGCTTCTCATGGCATGAAACTAACAGGACATACAATTACAAGAGTGACCTGCCACACTTGCTGGTCTGATAACCCAAGATTCAGGCAGATGCCTTCTCATCTCTAAGAGAGGGAAACCAGTCAAGAAAGAAAACCAGAGTGACAAAATATTTTAAATAATTATGTATTAAAAATACACAATTTTTGTGACAATCTACTTGTCACATCTCAGTCTATGACCAGCTACATTATTTTGAGATTGGCTTAAAGGGAAATACAACTGATGGTATTTCTTGTGTGCTGCAAGTTAAAAATCATAAAATATGAAAGGAGGGCATCTTAATCACTTGCCTCTTCCCTTCTCTCTTCAGCAGAAGGGACTTTCAGTTCTCGTGCTGTGTCATCCTTGGGATCAAACAAGTAAATGTAATCTGAGGAGTAGCTCACAAGGATCTCTTGTCCATCTTCACTGTAACACAGGGATGTTACCCTGCAGGATTTGTTGTTGAGATGAGGAGGGACAAAACGTGCCACCATTCCAACAGTGCCCCTACCAGCATAATTCCCTTTATTAAAAAAAAAAAGGGTTGGGGGGACAGAGGAGGAAGAAAAAAATTACACATTTATTATTGCAAATTTTAAACAGTTTCAATAACCTCTTATTTAGCATCCTACAAAAGATAATCAGGGAAAAGCTATGCATCCTCTAGTTTCACTGGAGGCTGCAATCCCTGGCTTTTTGGAATCCTAGAATCACACATTTCAAAGACAAAATAAGAGACATTACAAAAGGTCTTTTTCTGCATACAGTGCATTCTAAGATGCATGAAGAGATTAGGTTTACCTACTTGAATATTTCTGCATTAGCAAATATTAAAGGGAAATGACCCTATTATTACAAACCACAGTTCCCAGACAAGAAAGCTACACTTCTGCAGTGTTACGCTTGAGTCACTCACCACTTATTTTGAAAATCAACTGAATTTGGCACTGCCAGTGGTTAGCTTATTGGTTCCTACCTGTTGCCCTTGTGCCAAGCATCCTCCTGTCATAGATCCTCACTGAGCTGTCAGAACAGCCCACAGCCAGGTAGTAGGGGATGGGTGGACAGATAGCAACAGAGGTGGCAGCACGACGGCAGTTTATTAAAATATCCTGGAACACACAAAAATGCAGCATTGAAATAATAGCTCTGAATATTTGAAGTATAATTCTGTAGGTTCCATCTACAAGCAGATAACTGGATAGAAGGAAAAAAAAATGAAAGAAACCCCTAGAACTGGTAAATGTGCACAAAGCTTAACAAAATTAATCAAGACTAATAATATATACTTTGGTAGTTTTGTTCCAATTCAATATTAAAACAGTTTCTAAAATCCTAACAGTGGACAGCACCACCACCTTACTTTCTGGGGTCATACCAGTGATCTAATATAATTTCTTACCAAATCTTACCATATCTGAAGCCTCACACCAAAGTTTATAAAATAAAAAATTCCAAATGAGGTATTAAAATTAAAAAAGAAAAACAAAAAAAGACTCCACAAACTTTTATGGTTTCTTGGGAAAAATATTGTCATCTCCATCTACAACCCTGAAATCTATGATTTCTAAAACCTTTACCAGAATTCATATCCTATGTTTGTGTGATGTACAGCTCTACATTCAGGACATCTTTATTAAAAGATCTTTATTAAAGACATCTTTATTCAGAGGTTTCATTCTTACATCTTTACAATCTTCCTTGGTGCAACTTGTTTTGATGCGAGTATCAAACCATCTCACGGTGCCATCCTCACCACAAGAGAGGAAAGTGTAGGGATCATTTGGTACTGTCATAATCTGCTCAAAAGAAAGAAGAAGATTATTAATACCTCCAGAAATAACACTAATTTAAAAATAAAAGCATCAATATTTAGAGCAGCACTAAGGCAATTAGGACTCAAATCAAGCTTTCCAGTGAAATAATGAGAAAAACTGAAAAACTGATGTTTCTTCATTTTCAAGAAAAGGTTTGAACTGTCGAAGTCAAAGGAAACTTTACATGTCACATAAGATTAAATATCCATAGGTCAAGGCTTACAGTTGTTTCTATTATCTTTTAATACACAACATACATTTACTGCACTCACTTTTCAGATAACTTATCAGTTTGCTGCAATAATTCAACACAAGATCAGTTTATTCTCTATCAAGTATTAGGAGACAATTACAAACAAAACCCTCAGAACTCTGAATGCCTTGAAAATATTAAACAGCTTTTATTCCCTTTGGGCCATTCCTTTACATCCTAGGTAGCTCCCTGTAGCAAGTCTGCATTAAAGGCTGTTACCAACCTACCTCCTCACCCCATTTTTTTTTTTTTTAAGAGAGCACTGTACTGAACCATTTTCCTAAGCTCAGCCCTTCTCCAGCTAGGGATGATTCAGACGGAGTCTCATATGAATGGCTTCACTCAAGGCGTCCTCAAGACAAAATAAAAAGGCAAGTGACCATAATGTTAAACCTGAATTCCACAGGTTGATGAATGCACAGGAAATGCCATTTTTTTTACACTCTGTCTCTTAAAACAAAAAAACAGAGAATGTTGTCGCAGTATTTTTCTTTTCCTACACTCCTGCTATTATTAGTAGAAATTTATAAAGCAAAAACAATGGTTAATAGTTAACATTCATTGAACACCTTTTAAATCTGATTATTTATCTCCTCCACTTCCCAAAACTCTTAATAAAAGTAACCTAGGGATACCTGCAAATCTCGCTATGTGAAGTGGGGTTACAAAGGTAACAGCTGAAGGCTTCAGCCTCTCTTGTAATGCCCAGTACAATAATTGAGACAATGCTTGCTGTGCCAAGTTTAACTTGCAGAACACAAAGTCAAGGTTTGAATACCAACAGAACAAAAAACTTCTGAGCTATGACCACTCAATATATATTCCTCAATATATTAGTGTAACATATTTAAAAGATTTTTTCACTACACGTTTCATTCAAATTAACTTTATTTGCGTAGTTATAAAAGTCAGTAATTGTTCTTCAATCCACTAAATTCATCCAGCATTTAGCAGAGCTTTCAGTGAAAACATTTTGCTCCAATGTTGCTGAATGTGGCAAGGTCTTATTTCTAGTAGCTGTATTTTATTTTGCTCACACTGAAGCTATTTCACCCTATATATGTAATATAACTTGCACACAGCAAATTTTATGTGTGGTTACAAACATTCTGAGTACTTTATAAGCACTAAACCAGAGAAATGGAGAAGTGCAAGCTCCAATAATTGAGTCAATATTACTACATTTA
>VZRX01014012.1:4499-16309 GCA_013398075.1 Notiomystis cincta
GGGGGGGGTGGGAGGAAAAAAATTCCATTTTTTAAAAAAAAAAAAAAATTAAGATACAAACCCACATGTAACTATCTGCTGTGATTAAAAATCTCTTTGTTTAGTGGCTGTAATCATGAGGTCTGATCAGTCCTTTTCCAAAAGGGGGTTAGCATCCTACTTTGTCACTGGGATAATTCTTAGGATTGTCTCTGTGAGGTTCAGTAAATTTAAAGAATGCAGTGGGAAAGTTACCAAAGGAACATGGATGGGTTGGGTCAGTGAAGTCAGCTGAAGCTCATCTTGCATGAATTTATAATGAGCATGAGAGAAAGGGGAGCTCAAGGCCAAAAGGGAAGAATGGAACCATCATATTTCCAAATAAAGCAGTGCTGATTTAGGAGTTATGTCTCTGGGAGAATTTCCATTTGTTCCCTCCAATCCCCCCACGTACATCCCTGAAGGGCTGAGGGAAGAGGCACTGGGTTTGCCACAACATTGTAACAGCCCAAATCCCAGCACAGCAGAGTTTTGGTTCTACCCATGAGTTTTGGAACACTCCCTCTTCACCCATTTCAACTTTCTGTAAATTACTAATTAATAGAATTTTCTCCATTATCCCTCTTGACTGAGTTGAACTGTTTTGGTTTAACCAGGAGCTCCTTTTCTTTCCAGACTGAAACCTTTCAGATCCCCTTTTTGCACCACAGAAGTGACTTGTAGGCCATAATTTATTCAGTGTTAAATGCACATTTGGGAGCAACATGAGTGATTTCAGCATATAGAAGGAAACAAAACTTAAATAATAGTAGAATACAAATAGAATGTGAAAACAGATGAGTTTCATGTCTGGCTAGAAAATTTAGCAGAGTGTTTTACGTAACTGTTATACAGCCCTAATAATTGCAATGAAGAAAAGAGGAATATGCCTGTGAAAAATACTTTCAAGACTGTAAACCTTCAGGGATTCAATATTTCCACCTCAAAACTTCATTTCTCTAAAGACACTATCTTTGTAAAGAGTTTGCTGTATGAAAGAGTTACCATTCTGACAAAGAACCTGGAAAAACTTGCAAGAATTTCTGATGAAAGCATGTTAAACCATTTGATGTAGATAAATAACACACATGCATATTCATGTTTAAAGTTATTTCAAAAGTTTGGTAAGACAGCAGTGGAAACAAATAATTAATTCAAGCTAAAATTAATTTGTCAAAAGAAAAGTAAACTTCAAGATTAAGTAAATAAGATTAAGAGGTAATAGTGTTAAAATCAAGTTTACTGGAGAAATATGTTAGTGTCATAAATATTTATTTCTTAACCTCCTGAGGGTGATTTATTGGGGTGTTTGACCACAGTTAAGTTGATGTATGGCTTTTACCTGCATTTTGCCTTTATGGCTGTGCAGGTGCTGTCTTTGAAGAGAAATCTGTACCAAAGTGGAGGATGCCAACATTTGTTGTCATTGTCCTCTGGACTGCCTTGTCATCGTGCCCTCTCTAGACACTCTTTTTTCCTCATCTTAATTACAGTCAAGATGCAAATTCTGCATAAACTCTCACAGTGAGAATCTCTTCAAGGAAGAATCAATGTGGTTTCATGTGTTTGTAGTGGAACCAGGACTGTGGGTGTTTCATCTGCATATTCTGCAGAGAAAACACAAACATTTCCTCATTCTCAGTCAGGAGAATTACCTGCTGATGATTGAGTAGTCTCTAAAGCAGTAATTTCTCCTACCTTCATTCATATTCTTATGTCCTGTATTATTTGTTTAAGATGTAAAAATTGCTTTTAGAAGGTGCAGAGTGCTCTTAGGGAGCAGTGGGTGGAAGGGGAAAGGGTCAATATTACTAAGTGTGTCAGTTGGGAAGTTCTGCAGTATGTTCCATTCCTTTCAGTCTGTCTCATCTTTTCTTGGTACCTGTAAATAAAAGCACATTCTGATGAGCAGCACTCATTTAATGTAGGCATTAATTAGTGATGACTTTTAAAGTAAAGAAGTCATTGGCTTTAAGGTGACACTTTTAAATAAGGTAATCTTGGATAAGTCTGTTTTTTTAAAAGGAATTTGAAATGTGAGGTGCAGTAGGAGGAGTTAAACCTAAGAGAGGGATTAGCATAAATCCAAATCTTTGTATTGAATATTACTGCTTTGAATATTAGTCCTGCACTTGTGAGTACAGTTCATAATTGGTAAAAAAACACCCAAATGCAATGGAGGATGTGCTGATCACAAACATGGCAAACCCCAGAGATCTTCCTGGAGGATTTACTGATCACAGACATGGCAAATCCCAGAGATCTTCCTGGAGGATTTACTGATCACAAACATGGCAAATCCGAGAGATTTTCCTATGCATGGAACTGAGCACATTCCAGCACCAGTTTGGGATGTGGCACAAAACATTGGATTTGGTGTGGAGATCTGTGCCTGCTGTAGCTGTGCAGTGTCCCATGGAGTCTTTTAAACTATTGAGTGTCTGACTGATCCCAGTCCTTAAAAATAATTTTCTTTGTTCAATATTTGCATTTGATTCAAAAGAGCCATTCCCTGTGATTTAGCCTTTTACTGCTTGCCTAAAGAGGTACCCCCATGCTGCCATAAAAATCCAGCAGCTCTTTATGCTCCTGTATATGTGATATTTAGATTTGAAGGGGGGAGGCAAAAAGCAAATAAAGTACAGATTTCAAACTCAATGGTTTCAAATAAAACCGTTGGCATTTTTCAAATGTATCTCTTTTTTTGTTAAAAATTCCCCTCTAATACTTCCCCTCTGTTGTTTTAGATTGGATGCAACTCATACATTGCTATGACTGTTGGGCACCATCCAGTTCTACTAAAGAAATATGTTAACTGCTATTGCAGTAAGATGTGCTTTATTACAAAAGCCAATTTTAAATATCTCAGAAGAAAGTCTCAGATTTACCACTCTCCTCATTTCACTGGAATCAGAGTTGTTCAGCTGTAAGAACAGGTGTGACAGACACATGGACACGTCCCTTGCTTTTGGTAATTGAAAAACACAAACTCTGTATTCCTCATTTTCCCTTACATAAATTTACAGACACATTATTACACATAGAAACATATTTAGTAAAACTTTATCTGATTCCTCTGGCTAGGTTAATACCCCTGTAAAAGAGATTATCCAGAACGTGTGAATATTGTAAAGATATTTGATATATTACAAAGGATATTTCTAAAATCAACTCCTAGGTTGATTTTGAATTTTCAGTTCAATTGAACTCAGCCCCATAACTGATAAGTAGCATTTGAGAGCAAAAGCTGCTTCCAGTTTATTATATTGTGATGAAATTGGTTAAACTGTGTGTGAGAGTGGCATGGAAACAGATATTTTCTCTTGGAAAAAAAACTTGCTAAATTCCTTTTAATAGGTTTTACCCACCTATGGAGTGACACCAGAGGGTAATTCCAAAGGTGTCTCCATGATGAAGCACTTGTTTAAATAGGAATATTATCCTTTTTTTTGTACAATGCTGCTGCCATTTACTTCTAAGGCTCTTAGACTTGCAGTGTTTCATATCTCGTTGCAAAAATCTGCTCCCTGTCGCCAACCTTTTATAATGAAAAGGTGCAAGATGGTTTTTACAAAGATTCCTGCATTAACTGGCTTGATTTCAATGTACATCGTGTGTCTTGTGTAAAAGGGAACTCAGAGAAGTAAGCCTCACACAGCTCTGTAAGTGTACTTATGTAATTATGGACTGTGCTGCCAAAGAGTTTTCTCTTCTTCTGGCATTTCTTCAGGTTAGTGTCTGAACAGTAAAATTTCTGAAGTAGAGTGTACCCTGGGAAAAAATAACCTGTCGAGAGCTGTTCTCTGCACTATTTTGTCTCTGGCAGTTCTTTACTTTTAGAGAAGGAAAATAACGTTGTCTGTAGGTATTCGGGAGAGGAAAGGGATGTGAATTAATTCAGTCCACCAAGACTTAATTTTATCATTTACTGCCTTTTTCAGTGAGTCATTTGTTGGGCAATCCAAATTACTTTGGTATTTAGCACATAGACTGCTTTTCTCCCTGTCATGGCTAAATTAAATTATACTTTCTGCAGCTCAGATTTACTGTTGCTTTCATTAGATATGTGAATTTCAGCCAACAGAATTATGAATGGAGTTTTAACAGACTCCTTCTGAGTGTTTAGAAATAAACTAGTCATAAATTTCAAGGGAAAGACCATAATATTTCCATTACTTTTTCTTTGTACCATTCAATTTGGATGCTCCTTTGTATTTCTGAGGCACAAGGTAAACGAGCTCTGCTTTCCCCATTCCTCTTGGCCCATGGCTTTGCCAGGGTTGCTCCTGTTTCCTTTTTTAGTTCTTTCAGTGAAAAGTGTTTGGGCCAGGAGTTTACAAGTGAATAAGGGTCTCTCTCTTGCTCTCCTGTGTGTCTCTGGCTGCCTTGGAGCATCCTTTTCCTTTTGGGGTGGTTTTGTCCTGGAGGGAACCCTTTGGTGTCCCTTGGCCCTGCCAGGGCAGAGATTTTGCCATGAGACCCAAGCTCTTTGTCAAAAAGAGTCACACACTCTGAAACTCAGGTCTGTGACCAGTATCACCTTCTGCTCCTTGGCCTCTCACCCTCACTGCCTTTGGCAGGTTCTGCTCCCCTTTTCCCAGGGCAGCAGAGGAACCAGGAGCCCCCACGGTGCCCCAGCACCGCCCCAAGTCTGCCCAGCTCTCACACCCACACTGAGAGAGCTGAAGCCATGGGCAAGGAAAACCAGCCTGGGGATTCCCTTCAGTGCTCCTAAATGCCATTTATGCCCTAGAGAAACCCCAGCTGTGACATTCAGTCCCAGCTGAGGAAATCATGTTTTGTTGCCAGCCCTGTGCAGTAAAAATGGGCTGCAGCCCCATCAAGGAAATGGCTTCAGGTCCTCCTCGGATCCAGAGCAGCCTTTCCCAAGTCCCTGCCAAGCATCCCTTCGTCCCTTTTATTCATCTTCTGCATCTTTTGTCATTTTAATGCCAAAAGCATCATTAAATATTGGTCACCTCCAGATTCAGTCCACATATTTTGTCTAGGAAACTGAAAAGAAGTTTTGTGAAATATTAATCATATAACTCTATACAAAAAGAGTGAAATAGAGGCAAAACCCCTCCATCTCAGTTTTGTAATAGATGCTTTTAAAATCATCATATTCTACTACATTTTTCCTCTCTCTTTTCAACCACTGAAGAAGTCAGAAAATATCCCAGATTCTTGAGATAATGCTTAATAGAAAATTGTATATACAAATAGCTAAACTCCAACAGGAAAATTCAGTGCTTTCAAGACTTTTAAATTTTTTGTCTATATTTCCCACTCCTGTTAAGGATTAGTATACTTGGTTACCAGGGTTCTAGCTCTTCATTTTTTCTGATGCATGATTATATAAATAGACCTGTAGAACTCATTGATTTATAGACTCAGAGTCTCTATGAAGATGTTCTTGTGGTTTTTTCTCTATTTTAAACAAACACATCTTGTCAATCACTCTGCTGTGGCACTTTACCTACTCTTAAAAGTTCAAAAATTCAAATTATCTTCTAATCTGTAACCATAAAAAGCATTTTACTGTTTCACTTACCTGCCCTAGGAAAAATTATCCCCAGAATTGGATTATGTGACCTTTAGATTCTATCAGAAATAGTGAAGTGGATCATTATTTAATTCAGGCTTTTAGTCAAATCTAGCTCATCTGTCTGTCTGCATTCTTGAAATCCAGTCTTACTGCTGATTGAACCTGGTGCTGTTACTGATTTAACAACATAAATCTTAAAAAGAATCTGCATTTAACTGCATAAATAAAATATTGACAGGAAGATACAATCCCATTTTCTATCCATTTGTCTGGAAATCTGATTGAAGAAAATGCTGTTCCAAATTAGATGCAAAACTAAGAGAGCTTCTATAATTCAAATGCCAAATATATTTTTGAAAGCAAGAGTGTGCTTAAAGACAGACATATGTTGAGCTGGAATGTTTTCCATCTTTCTCCTTCTCCTGAATTCCAGCAGCTCATTTCCCTTCACACATTTCCAGGGTGACCACAGTCCTGTTAACAGTGTAAGTGACCCTGGGCAGGAACTCACAGAGCACAGGGATCCATCTAAATCAGGCACCTGTTCCTACATTTTGAGCAATTCCTGTTTTTTCCAGTGGTGCTGGAAGTCCTCAGTGGCCAGTGATTGTGTGGAGAGCTGGCCCTTGAGTTCCTGAGGGTGGCATCAGAAAAGATTGTAAAGCTTGAGGGAATAAACTGATATAGCCAGGGGTTGTTTTTCTGGAACCTACTCAGTCATGGCCTTAAGGCAGTCACACAGCACAATAAAATAATATTTAATGGCCAAAGTGCATTGATTTGGAAACTCTGTAAGCCTTGTTACATTTACAGAAAAGACAGAAGCCAAATTGTAATAATTTAGATAAAGTACCTTGATACTGAACGAGCTCAGTGGCACTGCAGCACATTTCCATGAGCTGGAACAATTATGAACGAAGTGGGCTGGAAATTTCAAAGCCATCTTCACCATTTTTGCTTTTCCACCTCTCCTGTTCATATTTTGCTCATCTCTGCCATGGTGCTTGTCATCTCTCCTGTCTATGGAAGAGCTCAGTATTGGATTGTACCCTGCTTTTTTCGTGTATTTTGCAGCAAAAATTCCCTGAGCTGGAAGAAATGTAGTATGTGACCAAGATTAGGCTTGATACAATTATTACGTGAGAAATGATCTATAGAGCCAAGTTTTTCTCAGAAGGGCTGTGACAAGGGAAGTGCTGATGTTTCTGCAGTGCTCTGGGATGCAGGATGTGCTGTGCTGCAGCTCTGGGATCCAGACTGTGCTGCAGCTCTGGGATCCAGACTGTGCTGCAGCTCTGGGATGCAGGCTGTGCTGTGCTGCAGCTCTGGGATGCAGGATGTGTTGTGCTGCAGCTCTGGGATGCAGGCTGTGCTGTGCTGCAGCTCTGGGATGCAGGATGTGCTGTGTGCAGCTCTGGGATGCAGGCTGTGCTGTGCTGCAGCTCTGGGATGCAGGATGTGCTGTGCTGCAGCTCTGGGATGCAGGCTGTGCTGTGCTGCAGCTCTGGGATGCAGGATGTGNCAGCAATGGGATGGTAAGATACACTGGATCCAAAGTTGTATTATTTCTTCTCTGGCTATAAAATCAGTGGTACCTTTAACCCTGTATATACCCATGAGTAATTTCTTTTTATTCTTATTCCTGTGTAGTATGTAGTTTGTTTTAAGTCTTATGTCTGTTAGTTTTATGTCTATTAAATAATTCATCCTATAATAGACAGAATCAGCCATTATTAAAGAACTTGTGAACAAAAGTGGGTTTTGGGGTGCTGGCCACCTCAATAAAGCCCCTGCCTGCTGCCTGAGGCCTGGCAAAGGCAGGGACTGATCTGAACCCCCATGGACTGGGAACACCCTCCTGCTCCTGCTGCCACCAAGCATCAGCCTCAGCTCGAGGGGCAGCTGAGCCTCGGAGGTGGCACAGTCATCTCTGCTTACACCTGACATAAAAACGCCCACATAAATGGAAATAAGCAGCTCAATAAACAGCAAAAGAAAGTTGAGATGCATTGCTGAGTTCATGTAATAGCAGCTTAAAGGTGTGTAGTCACTTAGTGAGACATGAACACTTAATTAAAAAATAATAAAAATGTAGGTTTACTTCTAAAAATGTGTTGTCCTTACTCAAATTGTGCACCTTATTTCAACAGAAATCTGACTTTTTGTCTGCTGTCAGTGACATTTTAGCCACAGCTTTTCTCAGTGAGAGCCCCACCAATGTAGTTTTGCACAAGTATTTCAATTCAAATTTCCTACATCCAATTTGATTAGTTAATGAATGTCTACATGTAGTAGTGGGGTTGAGCTCAGCTGTGCTGCCTGAAACAGAATCTGTCCCTAAGTATTAATGTTTTCCATGCAATTTCCCTCACTTTTAGAAGGGAAAACAAAAATGTGCTGTGCATGTAAAGTAGGAAAAGGATTGGTACCTGGTGTAGGAATGCTCTGGACTTGAGTGGCTGCACAGGTAAAGTGAAATTCACCTCTTGCAGACAAATTTCAGGAAGTTTTGACGTGGTTGGGGAATTTCTTTCTAAGGAAGCTCATTTTTCTGAATATTTCTTGACATTTCTCTCATTCCCAGCTCTGTACTTTTAAAAGATTGGTAATATTTTGATGGTGTGTTGCACATGTTTATCTTCTGATGAGACTAGATACTTTTTCCTTTTTAAAAAAGTGTATGTTTCAAAACTTGCTTATGTATCAGAATATCAGTATCCTTCCTATATTTTTTCCCTAACTTTTAATATTATATGTTTCCTGGTGGAGCTTCTAAACAACCTGTAAACATCACTGTGTTTCCTCTCTTTCCTTCTCTTCTCCCACCTTCAAATTAAGTAGTAAATTTTTAATTAAACTTGCCTTGACATTTTAAGGACACTGAATATCTTTGTCATTTACACAACAGATAACAAAGTAATCCAATTTTCTGGCCTCCCACAAATTATCCCTTCAAAGAATACAGCTCTTGCTTCCCGTGTTTAAAATAAGCATTACCCTTAGCCTGGCAACCACTGTCAATTACTAATCTTTTATTATTGGCTCCAGGGAAGATTAAAGGCAAAGCTGAAACATAGCTGACAGTTTGGTTATCGCATCTGGAGTAAATGAAAAGCATGGCCTGAATCCATCAGGGGAGATTAGGAAAATGTGAGAAAATTACTGATGTCCTTTTACACGTGGAAATTCAAACCCATTCAGCAATGGAGGTCTCTAACTTCTGACAGATCTCCTCCATCGCTGCCTTCACCGAGGGCTGATGCAGGGGATGGCAGAGATAAGGAGGAGATGAGGAGGAGATGAGGAGAGCACAGAGCAGTGCAGCTTTGCCAGCTGCCCCAGGAGGGAGGGGAGCATGCCCAGAGCTCACAGACCATCCCAATTCCCACCACTCCTGGCAGCAGGAATGGTTTGGAGGAAGGCTTTTGCCCCATCCTTAACAAAATGAATTAATTAAATATTAATTGTTAGCAGTGAGAGAAAAAACATAAACCACTTCCTTGTAGAATCCTGATAAAAGAGATCAGCTCTCCATAAAGATTTAATAGCATTGCAAACCTTATTGTTCATAGGTGAAATGAAATTAATTGTCTCAGAATATGCTGAGCTCAAACTGACTTTCTGTAAGTTAAATGTTTGTTTTTTTTTTTTTTTTCAGATTATGGCATAAATACTATCTGATTCTGTGCCTGAATATCCTCTAATGGGGTAGGACACTACAGATGTGAATTTGGGACTGCAGCACTGGAGAGGAGGAATTGTTGCTCTGCAGAGTGGATAACATGCTCAGGTGCAACAGTGGGTGGACTTCAGGTTTTCTGTCTTATCAAATGGATCTTTCTCTCTTTAATAGATTGAACTGTGGGTTTATCCCCTGCAATCTCTATCTAAAACCCCACAGCAGGTAACACTGCTATGGAATGAGAAAAGCACTGTCAGGGAATGTTCTGGGTGAGGTGAGCACAACCCAAACCACCCAAGGAACACAGATAAATTCAGATAGAAGATGAAATTAGCTCTTTTGTAGCATTTAAATTTTATGGGTAGGAGAACAGAAGAATTTAATTCCAAATCTGATGTGGTTTGGGTAATAATCTCAGGTTATCCCCTCAGTTAATATACTTTAAGAGCTGAAATGGCATGATTTTAGCCATGCTTGCAAAGGGACAGTATTCAGAGGTGAGTCTCAGCCTGAGGACTGGAGCTGAGTAGGAATGAAAACCAAATGGAAGAACCTTTGATCTTAGCAGATTCAGAGTCCAAAAACTCCCCAAATGGGTTCAGTCCCCTCAGGAAAGCTTTCCTTGCTGACTCTTTTCCAAGAGCTTGAAGGGACTCTGAGGTGATAAAAAGACCTGGATTCCATCTCAGAGACAAATGCAACTCAGGAACCCTCAGCTCACAGGTTACTTGAACAGGCCTTGCCATCAGCACTCATTACATCCTAAGCAGTTTCCAAATTCCATGCATTCATTGTAAATCAAAGAAAGCTCCACTGCAGTTATGGGTGATGCTTAGGATTTTAGTAAATACTGATTCTTTGCAATTCATGTTTCTGAATTATTTCAGAGAGATCTTCACCTCCTGGGGTCACAATAACCCCTTAAACCAGCATTCTGCTGTCCTTGAAGTCTTCTAGTAGACTGAATTTTCTAGTATCTGAATTTCACAGAAAACTGAAACTGCAAAAGTTGTCTTTATTACCTGGAGGTCTCGGGAGGTCCTCATGCAGGAACACTCACTGATGTTTCAGTTTTCTTGATCCTGGCCCTAACATAAAGATGACAGATACAAGACTTTAAAAGAAGTCACAGTGGTGAGCAGAAATTGATTAACTTTGATATTAAGAATTCTCTTATTCCTTTGAGGAAACCTGTCAGACAAAAGGATTGAGTAAAAATAATGGGAATTACACACCCTTCAAAACACACAAGATGTATCCTGTATTCATTCCTGTCCAGGTTGCTGACAGAGGCTACCAAATTCCCAGAAAACCAGGAATTTCCACAATAACACCAATGTACTCCTTTTACTTTACAAACTTAGATATGCATATGAACCATATGTAACTTTCACAGTTAATCCTTTTAAAATTTGAATTTATATTTCCTTTCACTGTAGTATCATGACCTAATCTAAGTTTAGTTATAAAATTCATACTATTAAAAAGAAACCACAGTATAATTAAGAGAATATCTTTAATATCCATAGAAAATCTTGCAAATTTTATGACCCAATAGAAAATGCAATTCAAAATCTCCTAAATGTTAAAATTTTCCCTTTGTTATCTTTGCTAACAAGACTTGGGGATCTTTTGGAATAAATTCACAGGAAGTTAAAGGTCTGTTTCCTTCACATAACTTCAGTATTTCGATGGAAAAGGGATACCAGATTTATTTGGTTTCTACGGATCTCTTTTCTGACTAGACTTGGACCTCTCAATCATCTTTTAGGAAAGTGAACTGATTTTTTTACACTTAAATGTGCTCATTTGGAGCAGCCTCTTCTGTTGAATCTGTAAAACCCCAGTTGCTTTTTAATTCAAATTTGACTACATTTAACTGCATTGATATTAAATTTCAGAAACCTTCTGGGAAGCTTTCCAAGCTCTGCACTGTCTCTCTCTTAGATGTGTTGAAGGTCTGAAAGTTGACAGAATAATGGTTTATTCACATCTCAGACTACTGATCCAAGGCAGTTCTTCAAGGGATGCAAACTGATCTCTGGCTGACTTTCTTTGGGAGCACACACATTTTGAACTGAGTTGGTAATTAAGCACTCAGATTTTATTTGCCAAATTTAAATAATCACCTACCATTTACTTCTGTTGAAGAAGACACCATCATCTTAATTTATTAATTCTTTGCTTTAAAATATTTCTGAATATTTTGCAGTGTTAGATGATGAATACAGAAGTCACAACAGCTCTGCATATATTTCTTTCCATCCTCCTGAATGCTTCTCTTTCCTTTTTCTCTCTTCCTAATGGGTTGACTTCTCAGTAGTTTCTGTCTGAGGACTCCACCCTGAATGTTTCAGAGGCCAGCCCCCGTTCTGTCTGGCTCTCCCTCAGCCTTATCCCACTGCCTGTTATTTCATGTTCAGCAGTTGATATTAAAATGGTTTTTCACTCCCTGTTCCAATGCTGGGACCCTCAGCTGCACAAATAATTTGAAATACATTATTACAGGAGCATCAGGAACTTCCATGGGGCACATGGGACAAGTCTGATGAGGAGGGGCTG